>QVRM01005103.1:0-64285 GCA_003439945.1 Dermanyssus gallinae
TTGTTCCATCTATTCATCTGATCTTAGCTACTTTCTGCAGTCGGGTCGCTTCCATTCTGTCAATCCATCTTGTGATCGAATTCGCACTGACGTTGGTAGTTAGTTTTTAACAAAACTCGAGAATAACAAACAACAAGAAGAACATAGAACAACAACCAGCCAGACAGCTGCAACTTCTTGATCATTCTCCTGGATGCTTAGTAGTGTGATCGTTGTCAGCGGGACTCGGGATAGCACTGTCGTCGATTCATTCGGCTAGAAGATTTTGGTGGCCCTATCATATTCATTCAATGGGGTAACGCGACAGTGGCGACATTTTCATTATCATCCATGGCTCTTGGCACCTCGAGTGCCACCATGGCCACCACTACTGGCGTGCTACTGTCGAATCGAGTTGCTAGTGTGTTGTATGTTCTTCAGTGTCATCGATCACAGACGACGACGACCCCCTCTTCCCGTCTCCATTCTAATTGGTGTTTAGTGGCAGAAGACCATGTGTAGTGAACTAAAATCCGAATTGTGTTGTCCATGTTGCCATTGTGCTACCTAGTCGTCATAGACAGCAATAGCTGTTTTGCTTGTGCTGTTGGTTGCGTTGTTGTTGTTGTTGTTGTTTGTAATGTTTTTGTTATAGGTATTGCTCTTCCTACTGTTGCTGTTGTTTTTTGTTGCTCTGTTGTTTTCCTTGTCTTGTTATGGTGTTTTAGATAGGTTATTGTTATAACTAGCGGCACGAGCCCTAGTAGCCGCCCGATTGCAATTCAGTTGTAACTTTTCACGTTGAGCAGCTTGGCTCAATGGCTGCGTCCGGGGTCCAGGCTCGCTAAACGGCAAGCAAACAACGGATGACACGGAAAAAAATTGTCCGTTGTGTTGTCGTAGCCAGCAAGAAACCTCACACAAGCCTCGATCCAGCAAACAGAGCTCAGCAGGAAGAGAACCGGCGGCACTGAATTTGACGACGAAGTTCAAGTTGTAGAACGATCCATCTTCTGAAAAGTAGCTTGTCTATCCGCTGCGCACCTGAAGTTGTGTAATGGCGGCACGAATCTGCTGTGATCGTCAAATATTTTCCCCAGAATATACACACATATGCTCCCGTTGCTATAGATGATGATGATGATGATATTATTATATTATTAAGCTGCAGAATCCAAACTAACGTCGGCATGGAAGACGTAAGACCAATTTTAGGGCGAGCACAGCACAGCGATCTGATCTTTGCTATAAAGGGTTAAGATCAGTATTTAAATGTGTCCATACGTGTGAGTGAATTAAGTTGTATATATATATATATATATATATATATATAAACAGAGCACACACACCCATTCGGACTCTACAAACGACTGCCCGCAATCCAATCAGTACTAATAGCACACACATCAAAATTAATAGCCCAGCCGTCCACATTATGGCCTACCCTACTATTACGGTTGCATCATCATTGCCAATGTTGCCTCTTGTCCAAAGACGTATTGCGTATTGTCTAGTCTGGTCAGTTAATAAGGTGCAAACGGGTTTTCTTTGTCTAGCAAGCTTTGACAGGCAAGCATTCATTTAGACTCTAGATAGTAGTTGTTAATAAACAACATATAATTTGTTATAAAAATAAAACGTAGTGCATCGTCGATTTTTTAGCTACGATATATAATATATATATATATATATATATATATATATATATAATGCTCTATAATCAATTATATTAGCATAGCTGACAATTGTATCTGTCTATTGTAAACATAGAATAACCCTGGTCTGCATTATTCGGTAAGCGGGCTAATAAGACACTACGCGGTTCTGCTGGCCGCTCACAGCGCTGCTGTCGGCAAAAGTTCACGCTCGATGTCGTTTGTCTGTCTGTATTTCCGCTTGGCTATATAAATAGGTAACTGCTCTCGACAACTTCGCGTACCAGCTATAGGATTTTCTATACCCGAGATAATATTTTACACCTAAGACCTAGGGGTTAGGTACGATAGGCATATGAAGTTCAAGCATACATTGCCGATTAAGCAAAAGCTGCTTCTCAATTGAGCATTCTTATCTGCAATTTTTTTTTAATTCTGGGAGTATTCTCATCACAAAATGTTTCTTAATACCTACGCCTTTATGAAGCCAAAATAGTCATCCGCGCTCACGTATTGGTACTTACTTTCTAAGACAAGGATATATGCCGCTAGAGTCACAATAAGGTGCAATGTGACACGTGACAGAGCTGTACTTCCAAGGGTCGCCGAGTACCTGGGTCGTATTAACTACCGTGTTCTTAGAGATCTTGCTTGCAATGGTCTGATTCATACGTACTAATGCGCAAGATCAAACAGTCTACGAAGGCACGGTTCCACTCAACCGCCGGAGATTGCCAGTGTGGCAGTCGTTAACCATTTATTTGTTTGGCGAACAGCTTACCTAGCCCGTGATTGCGAGCAATTAATTTCCCTTGTCCGACCCCAGGTATTTGTATTGCAGTAAGCAATTGTTGTAAGCTATTCCCGTGTCATTGTGGCTCTTGTTGTTGTTAATGTCACCATGTGCTAAATATTATTTGGTCTCGCTCGGACACTCGTCGCCCAACTCGTCTTAAAGGAATAATAACCATGACAACGCAATTTGTAATAATAATAATAATAATAATTATTATTATTAGTATTATTATTATTATTATTATTATTATTATTATTATATTATTATTATCATTATTAGTATTATTATTATTAATATAATTATTAAAGTTCTCGTTATTAAGCCGTTTACCTTCCGGACACCCCGCTTGACAAAAGGTATTACCCATCCGCCAATAGCACAACTACCATCAAAAAAACAACACCAGTCATACGTTTGTAACTAGTTGTAATATGTAAATTGCCACATCAACTTACAAAGAAATACCAGTGGCAATTTCTATAAAAAAATAACTGGTAAACTTGATCTGGCAACCCACTTTAGTCGGTTTGATCTAATCCAGCCAATTGTAGACGCCCTAGTAACACGGACAACAACAGCAACAACAAGACCAAGAAAAACAATAGCAACAACAATAACAACACACGGGGCACGCAACAACATTGAGCTAGCAGGCTCAGGCTGAGTATTGGCTGACAACTTTGTTGTTAGCTAGTGTTCTTACTGTTGTAGTCTTTTTTTTTACAACTTTGTTGTTAGCTAGTGTTCTTACTGTTGTAGTTTATACAACGACAAAAACAAACCAACAACAACAACAATTATTCACTCTCAATAGGTTAAAAATTAACCGCTTTAAAGCTTCCACATATACTTATATGGCAGCGGTTTTAAAGCGGTTAATTTTTGCCTAATGAGAGCGATATATATATATATATATATATATATATATATATATATATATATATATATATGCACGGACATCAAACATGCACAAACATTCATATATGACTGGGTGTGTGTTTGACATGACCATTCACCTGAACGTACTTCAGTACGAGATATGTAGGCCCATACGGCAACAGCTCGTCGTATGCGCGACCAGCATTAGGGTACTCGTATTTATGTTCTTGCAGGGGGTGTGTGTGTTAAAATAGATGGACACATCGCAGTAGAATTGTTTCGAACGGAATTGGGTGTCGGAGAAGATGAATGAGCAACTATTTTCGTCATTACACGCGCATGCAGAAGAGGCGATTTGATCGGTTCCGGGCCTTTTACGGGTGTCTACGGGTGGCGAGTCGCCGCTCTTACCCGGCGACTGTAGCCCTATAATATTGTACCTTACTACCAAAGCGTGGTAATGACCGTTCGAGGCGCCATTCTAGCTAGCGTGCAGTCTTCCGCAGACAAGCTTGTGAAGCGTACTTATTTAGCGCTCTAAAACTTATCGAACAAGACGCTCACTTGCAGCGAGATAGTAGTTTGAGTGGCGGCGTGGTCTAGAGGACTAGTGCGCTAGTCAAGGGTGTCATCTACCGGAGTGTCGCCGGTTCGATCCCTGTTGTTGATCGAATTTTCTTTGAGCGATGCTCATGGAGAATAGATGATAAACCATACCGCTGAGAGTCAGCGGCCATGCTGCCACAATGACTGTTGGGGAAACCCTAGATATCTTAACATGTCTGGCTCTCGGTGCATTGAAGATATACCTCAGGTTAAGTTCCAAGCCCGTAGGGGACGGAGGATAGTCTAGAATTAAAAACAACCTTGTTAAAAAATGTTTTTAATTCTAGTAGTTTGTGTGGTTCATACTGAGTAAAAGTACTCTCTCTGATCTAGGCTGGTTACGCTTTGCGGCATAGCTATGTATTCCTACGCAGCACTGTCCTCTATGCGTTGGCAAAATGTCTAGTGATTGTGTTTCAGCCAGCAGCCGCAAGTAAGAATACCTTGGCTGTTCGTGCGAGGCGACACTCGCTATATACACGCGTTCGCTTTGACAACGAATCGGCTATATCTGTTAACTGATGAACGTATATGCAGATCAGATAGTTCCTCTCGTCCCGTCTCTACCCGGTGGTGGCGCGGTGGGTGCATTCGCATGCCCCTCGCAACCGGAGGAGACACATAGGTAGGTCAGACAGACTCAATCACCTAGTAGTCAATAATTTGAAATTTGCAGTCTAATAAAAAATTAAGACTTTCGAGGCAAGTGAGTATTTGAATGAAGTAGAAAGGATAATTTAACTTTAAAAAAAAGTCTCATTCCGAGTCCAACTAATTTGTCTGTAGAACCAAGAAAAAACTAGTATACATGGCACGTCATCGTAACGTATTTATGACCTTTGTTTTGGTCGCAGATTTTCGTCTCGGGCGGCTTTTGGTGCCAGGAGGTTATTATAAAATATGCCGTACCTATATGTACGTATATATATATATATATATATATTTGTGAAAAAGGGAGAGTGCAGTTACCCACAGTTGCTACAAATGGGGCGTGTTTCCCCCCTCTCTCTGTCTTTCTATATATATACACCCAAGACGGCATATTAAAAACACAAGTATGCGTGCATAGCTCGTGAAATGCAATATCATCGTCAAACACGTCTGTCCGTTGATGCGCGCCTTATAATTATCTACACAGCAACGTAACAGCAAGACAGGACGGTGAAATACGTAACATGAGTTGGGCCGCGTTGCCTGATTTCGTTCTAGCTGGCCGCTAGGCGTTCGGCGTCAGCTTACCAGTCCAGTACAATGATGAATAATGAGGAGATGGCCCTTTTTGTAGAATTTGTAGATTTGGTATCTGCAATGAATTTTTCATCCTTTTCTGGCCAAAGTCGTCGACGTCGTGCGTTAACACGCTGTGCGTTCAAAGTCGCTAAAAAGTTTCACTGCGTTAACTTAATGAAATAGCGGCTCCAGTGCAGTTTATTCGCGCCGTTGAATGACGACTGATATTACGATTTACGCAACGCTATTATTACAACCGTTTACAATGAATAGATACAGTTTGTAACCTTCTTCTGCAATATTGCTTATTTTTTGTTGTTGCAAATTGTATGTTGCATATGTAAAATGTTCGGAAGAAGTATATATATATATATATATATATATTAGCGGTGGCTTGGGCGTCAAACGCTCAGTTCTATGAAACTGAGGTGAAACTGAGGCTGCCATGCGTAGGATCAAATCATACATACATATTGTTTATTTCGCAATAATATTGCATTTTAAGATGGTACATACTATACAACTCGTTCATTATATGCAATTTGAAAATTTCAGCGACCGTCCCACCGGACGAAAAAGTAGGATCAAATCCTACTCGAGTAAAATGTTTCTTTTACTTGATTGCTGAATCAGGGGTAGCAACTACATTTCTCCGCAGAAGAAACCTCAACATAAGTTCAATATGAGCACGGTATGTCCTAGCTAAATAAATAGGAAAAAGTTATATAAATAGAATCGTCGTTTGTTATCTAGCACTAGGATTTTTTTTTCGATTACATATATTTATATATATATATTTAGGCAAGTGAGTGTGAAGTGCAGAACTCAGTGTTGGTGAACACCGCTTTTTAACGGCAATTGTCTTAATAGTTAGCAAAGCGAAAACAGTATTCAAACACGTCAGTAGCCATATGATGATGACGACGACGACAACAACAACAACAACAACAACAACAACAACAACAACAACAACAACAACAACAACAAAAACAACAACAACAACAACAACCGCGACGACAACACAAACAGCAGCAACACAGGGTTTCAGCTATGGCTGCAGCCGAAGCTGCTGCACCAGTGCTGACGTAGATGGTCACGACGAAGATGGCCTGCCTCCCCCCGAAGTTGGCTCATGATCTAAGCAATGAGGAACCACGATGACGAATTCAGCAACAACGACAACAACAACGGCAATCCACTGTTGTCCACCATCCCTCGATCTTCCATCATGAACTTCATCGTTCCATCGACTTTTGCCACGGCGTCTGCCGTTATTTTTCCTGGTGCCGTAACCTGCCTGCTATTGCGGCTGGTGCCAGGCCAGCGGGAAAAGCAGCGGTCGATAAGCGGGCCGATGATCAACTCCACACTTGTTTTCGATTGGTCGGTGGATGCAGTGTCCATGTGTGTTTGTCTCCCTGCGCCTGTGTCTGTGTGTGTGGGAATGCGAAGGTGTGCTTCTGCAAGAGCGTTGTGTCCCCGTATGCCGTTCTTTGGCCACTGGCTGCGTACGTGGGCTCCAGGATCGGGCGTTGATCGGCGGCTGCTGCTGCTACTGCTTAAACGGCTCTGGGTGCACGATGCACGTGCCCTTCGTGTATGCCTAGTACCTCCGTGCACGACATCGCTCTGTAATCCCGCAGATGCACAGCTGCGCAGTTCTGCGACGTCGTATTCTGACGCCGCGGCCTCCGCCAGTGGCTTCGGCTGCGGCTGCGGCCCTACTCCGCTGCGTCAGTCTACGTGAGTGACTGTTTTTACCGTTGTTGTCGTTGTTGTTGCCCGGCGTCTGGCGTCGCGGTGGTGACCGATTGCCACAGCTCCTGCTGGGGGACCACCACTCCACGACAGGACGGGACACAAACGGAGCAGCTAGAGAAAGGAAGTCACTAATGAAGAGTGAGGCATATATATATATATTTATATTTATATATATGTATATATATATATATATATATATATATATATATATATATATATACATATAAGTATGGCGACAAAAGGCAGAGAAGAAAGCCCACCGAAACGGACAAAACGATTTTACGTAATAACAACTGAACGCGCGACAATACGTGAACCGTCATGTCGTTGTAGATTTTCAGATCTTCAAAAATGAAGGAACGGCGGTCAGGTTGAAGGATGACAATGGCGAGGACGGCCACCACCGCCACGATGATCAGAACAAGAAGAAAAAGAAGCAGGAGGAAGAGGTGAATGATGATGATGATGATGATAATGATGTTGATGAAGGGAGTCTTCAGAAGTCGAGATGCTGGTTTAGTCTCTAGCTTTGGTCAAAGTAGTGTTCGTTTTAATAAAAAGAACGCTCGCTACTCGGTAGCGGCAACTCCGTGTCTGCTAATGTCGGCTAAAGACTGAGACTCGAACGAGAATTACACAAAACGCAGAAACTCATAGTTCTTCGGCAAGAACACGTGTTCACGTGTTCTTGCCGCTGTCATTCTCATCATTTGCGTCTGTACATGGCTTTCATATCATTACGCTCAGTTGTCGTTGTTCCAATCTGCATCAAAGTTATTGTTGTTGTCGTTTTCGTTGTTGTTGCCGTTATTGTTGTTATTGTTGTTGCCGTTGTTGTTTGTTTTTGTTGTTGTTGTTGTTTCCCATCTACAAACACCACGCCATAGGTAGCAAACTTGTCGAGCCCGGTGGCGTGGTAAACTGCGTCTGCGCCTCGCGACCGGAGAATACATGTAAGTGCGCGGGTTCGAGCCCCACCGTTACACATTTGTATTTATAGGGGTTCGTCTATAAAGCATTGCGAGGTAAATCTTAACTGAGGTTTAGCCCGAAATGTATTTTATTAGGTAGCAAACTTACACTGATGCTCTTTCATGCATGTATCTTGGTCTCTTTCTACTCTGCTTGCAACTCCTTAAAGAACAGTGGAGCACGTTGTGTGCGATTTGAGTTCAAATCGAAATAACATTCGGAAAATCTCTACGGCGACTATATTTGTGACTAGTGGCAGGGCTCGGACGAAGTCGAACGCCTGAACCGTCTCGAAAATCGCAGACGCTAATCATTTTTAGCTGAATGCTAGTCGTTTTTCTATTCGGCGACCACATCGATCGGTAAAATAGTTATCAATTCGATTGTATGGGATGACAAACTCAAAAAATTAACAAATAAATGCAGACTAGCTACATGTTCCACTGCGGCCCAACACCCTTCCTGGCCCGGTGTTCTCGTTAGAACTTGCCTGACAGCGGTGGCCTCGCGCCTTCTCCTCCAGAGGGACCGCTTTTCTAATAGTAGTCGAACTATTCGTGTTAGGTGTTAGGAAAAATATGTTTAGGCTAAGTAGGGAGCTTTGTGAGAACAAGTTCGACGAGCCACCGGGTCGCGGGCAATTCGCGTGCATCTGTGAAAATGGTTCTGGCGACGATGAGAAATAATTCATGAACATTTTTTTCTACATTTCACACTCCTACCTGATCGTGGTGGTGGTGGTGGTGGTGCTAGAACATAAATGTGTGTGCGGTTGGCATACATGTACGTACCCGGCATACAGCATATGTATTTATCCAACCAATACATACATACAAGTACACCCACACAATATTCGGACGTGTATGCGACCGAGTGTGTCTTTGATGATCGAATTCGTTTAGTCGTGTCCATTCGTCGAGCAGCGTCCACTTCCGAGACAAACTATCGAGTGTCGTCCGCGTGCGAACCGCGTTCATCATACCGGAGACGTCACACGACGACAATAACGTATGGCTGACTTTTTCTCGATACTACAACGAGTTTTACCACCACTACTACTACTGCTACGATTACGACGACGACGATGTACGATCTAATCGAATCACAAATTAACTCACTCAGAAGCTCGTCCATCTTTACGACGGCGACGCCATGGCGATCTAAGCAAACCAGCCAGCACGGAAGGAGAGATCGAGAGAGCAAACGGGAAAGACAGTGAGAAGAAGGACATATTGGTTTTCTTACGTCTTCTGTTTGGCGCACGCGCTTGTGGTTCATCTTGCACTCACTACCGGGGGCGTCCGCTAAAGCGGTGAGCCCCAGGCGAAAGGACAACAACGGCGACGATGATGACAACGCTTGGTCAGTCGGTTGGTTGGTTGGTTGGTTGGTCCGTAGACAGGGGACGCCAGTCTCCCCAGACCGGGGCCGGGTGAAAGGCCCGGGTAGGGGGTCTGCTGGGGTCTGCTGGGGGTGCCGGGACCGAATCGTCAGTGAGTGGGTAACCGAAGGCGGAGGCTACAATGGCTGGCAGTGGGAGAGCCCCCTTGTGGACGACCCCCACGGACAGCGGCGACAATGGCGAAAATGGGAAAAGGACGAAGAAGGAAAAGGAGAAGACGACGACCGGGAAGGAAGGCTTCGCCGGCCTTCGCTTCTGCCGGCCGCGCAACAAACGGCAGCAACAGCTTCTCGACTTGTTCAGCTCGTTAATTGAAAAAATCCCACTAGTCGAAGTTCGCTCGCCAGCAGCGGCTATAGCAGAGAAGTTCGTGGCGACGGCAGTCCCACCAGCGCCACATCGCCGTGATCATCACCCCCACTGTGGCGTGACGGGGCTGCTTTGCTACTGTGCGTATGTCGTCTATGGAGGAGCTCTTGTTGTTGTTGTTGTTGCTATTGTTGTTGGTGTTGTTGATGTTATTGTTGTTGGTGTTGTTGGTGTTGTTGCTGTTGTTGTTATTCGAGTTGTGATTATCGTTGGCGTTGTTGCTGGACATCGTCATAATGACGACGACGACGACAACGACGATGATGATGTTGATTATGATCATGCTGATGACATGGGGCGGTGATGATGATGATGCTGATGATAATGACGAGGATGATGATGCTGGTGATAGTGGCCATCTACGACGCTTTAGAGCGAAGCGGTGAAGCTCTTCTTTGCCTCTTCAATCAACCCAACGGCAACGGTGGTCGTAGACGTCTTCGTCGTCCTCATAGCATGTAGTACCCTCGTTATAATCGTCGCAGAAGAGTGCGTAGTACTTCAGCGTTCGGACAACGACTGAACGACAACCAACACGCGGCCTGGACGTTATTGTTGTGCCTTGTTGTTGTTTTTGGTATTGGTGCTTTTACTGTTCATTTGTTGGGGGGTTGTTGTCGTTGTCGTTTTCGTTGTTGTTGCCGTTGTTGTTATTGTTGTTGCCATTGTTGTTGTTTTTATTGCTGTTGTTGTTGTTGCTGTTGTTGCTGTTATTGCTGCTGCTATTGTTGTCGTTGTTGTTGCCATTGTTATTGCTTTTATTGCTGTTGTTGTTGTTATTGCTGTTATTGCTGTTGTCGTTGTTGTTGTTGTTTATTTGTTGTAGATTGTTGTTGTTGTCGTCGTCCTTGTCGCCGGTGTTGTCATCCGTCTCGCGGACGATGCCATATATAGCAAGGGCAATTTAACACCTCGCGATTCGTTGCCGTGTTATAGACGTCGCCGTCGCCGTCAGCAGTACAGCAGTTGCAGAGGCCGGCACTGAAGGTTTCGATTCGTTCAAGAAGAAGCACAAGCTAACGAACGAGCAGTAGTAGAACGAAGAACAAAAAAAGGAGCACGAGCTGCAGAAGCAACTTCGAAAACTGCTGCCAAATGCTCTACTAGACAGACGACGGAGTCAAAGTAACAGATAGAACACTGCCTAGAGCAGACACTCGTACAAACAGACAGACAGACACATATACACTCAAAGACACATAAACACACACCACTGAAAGGCAGGAACGTGACGACGATGAGCAGCAGACGATTCATTGGCCCAACCGGCCGGAGTAAAGGTGGATAGGTGGATATGTCGATATGTGTCGGTCGGTTGGCTGGCTGGGGCGAACCCGACGTACAAAACACCTCTTGACACGGACGAATATGTCTACAGCAACAACTTTAACTACGAATGACGGACGGACGCAACCGAAGTGCTAAGTCGTGGGCGACCCGCGACCACCCGTCGTTGTTGTTGTTGTTGTTATTGTCGCTGTTGTCGTTATTGTCGTTGTTGTCGCAGCCGACAAAGCCGATATCCCCGAAGAACGAAGAACAGGGGGCCAGGGCAGAAACGAAGGGGTAGCAGGCGATTTGAGAGATGGGGCGGGGAGAGGGCGGGGATAAGGAACAGCTTCCGCAATACAATCACTGCTCGAAGCAGTCCAGCCATGGCTGGACTAACTGGCTAACTTACCATCATCACCTCTAGCACTGCTACACTTTGCCTACTATTGCGACTACCGCTGTTACGGCTACTACAAGCACTGCTACAACGACTTCTGGTACTTCTGCTTCTGTTACTCATTACTATTGTTGATGCTAGTCTGCATTCGCTGAGAGGAGCGAACTGTCGCGCTAGGCAACAGAAGGCCGACGAAGGAATCGACGAGACGGCGGCTGCGACACCCGCCATGTCTCGACTGCTCTTGTTAATGCGAACTGAGATGAAGATGAGGAATTGGTCGACGAGGCTGAGCAAATCTGCCGAAATGAAGTCATGACTCAAGCAGAAGAAAAAGATGGACAATGTGAAATGACAGCACGCTCACCCACCAGCCGACGACCAGCCGGTCGGACAGTCAGCGAGCTGGCTAGCCGAAAGCGCGATTTCGTAGCAGATCTCATTGATCGGTTGGTTGATCGTCGTCGCCCAACGTTGGTGGTGGGTCGGTGCGCCCATACATGGACATTGTCGATAGGTGTCACTGAGGCTGTCGTCTTGCTCGCTCGCTCGCTTTGCTTGCTCCCATTGTGGAAAACGCCAAGCGCGCGACAGTCAATGCGCGGTCGGGTCGATGAACGCTGCTACCTTCACTCATATGTGACTAATTCATATATATATATATATATATAACGGCGAAATAATCGAATATATATATATATATATATATATATGGCGGATAGAATAGGCCTTCAAGTTTTTGAGAGCCTGAAAAAGTTAAAATAGCGTTACGCTAGCCAAGTACGCTGTTTTTGAATTTCCGAAGGCTCTGATTTGCGTAGTTTTCGAATGCTTAAACTTTCCTTAATTAGCTTCAGACACAAGGGCCGGTATACGTTTGTAGATTCTGGAATTCAGGCGTAGGCGATTGCCGACGATATGTCTTTACAACTATCTATTAATAATGATTTCTAAATCTGATTGCCCAGAATCGTGATGCGTACTTAGTAGAAAATTTCATTATTGTATAAGAGCCTACATACAACTTGTCAATTGCATTATCTTACCATCTAACGGCCTTGATCGACTGAAGTACGCATCTGGAGACATACTTCTCAATAGCTGCAATATTTTTTCTTTACATGTTTAAAGACAGGTGCTGGTTAAGATCATGTTTAGTGTTTGAATTTGCTCATCAGACCAGAGCTAGAGCGCAACATAACAATGGCATTATCTTCACAAAAGTTGAATTTGACGCTAGACGGGCCATCTAGCGTCTAAAGAGCGGGGCTGAAATCAGCAGTCGCTTAAGATACTATAAAAGTTTTATTATTCACGCTTCGTCGGAAGCGTGAAGAAGATAGAGCTTCATGAGGAAACATTTTTGAAATGTATATTATACTCAATTTGAGTGAAATAAACATAATTGTAAAAACGTTTTATTACACCATGGCCCCACGAGTTGTCACGGCAGTGCACGTGGGTAGAGAGCAGGCTGAGGCAATCAGCTGCTCTGTTAATTTCCAGTGGGCCCGTATAGATTATATTTCTTTGTCCTGGCTGGCAGATCGGTGGCGCTCGGTTGGAAAAGCCGTTACTTGCATTGTCTCGCATTCTAACGGCTTAATATAGCTTATTCAACCATCATCGTTTGAGAAATAGTTGTGAGGCAGAGCGTGTTTGATGGGACTATTTCAGTGTGGGTCTGGTTCATAATATGGGCGTGCGCGTCTAAGGAAGTTAGAAGAAGAGTGAACCCCTATTGAAAATTTAACACTTGTTTTAGTTAGCTCGTCAATTATGTATTTGTTAAAGCTTTTTCTTTTGGACTGCTGTTTTCCGTGGAACCCTAAAACCCAACGAAATGTGTGCACATCCCATAGAGATGTGTCAAATTCAGAACAATATGGCAAACTAAGTTCGGCTCTAAGCTGCACTGCATGTATGAACTGTAGTAATTCTAAGCAATACAATTGTAACGCAAGGACTGCATAACGGAATAAGGTGTGTACAATTTGGACAATTTTAAATAGTGTCGCTTGTAAGAAATTACGATTTGCATAAAAAACGTTTCCTGAGACTCGTGCAGAACTTACTTTTCCGTCAACGATTAGCCGCTTATTACAAGGGATAGATCGTGTTAAGAAATGTAATCGTATCACTCATCTGGCCTCTATGCATTACTTCATATTAGGGACAGGCATTTATCACTCCTGTAGCTATTAGCTTCAATGCGTTTAGTCGAGTTGCCCTGTTAGCTTTATCCATATACTTACAAAAGGCGGTTTATGTTTGACCCTGGCTGTGTCGGACTGACTAACACATATTCAAAATCAAAATTGGCTAAACAGCGTTTAGCGCTGTTTGCTCTGGTGTTTTGTTTGAAAACAATTGACTATCCGCTAGAGCGCCTATGCCTGCGGAAGCTGTTAGCCAATCTTAGGCAAGGCAGTCGATTAGAGTTGTGAAGCTGTTCATGACCGAAGCATTTGGTCAACGGACAAAAACGGTGAATCTGCGAATTCTCCAAAGCAGCTCACATGAGTTGCGCATGTTTGTGTGGAAATAATAAATTCCTGTACTGAATTACAAGCTGTCATCACGATCGTTGTCGTTGTTTTTTTTTGTTGCCGCCATTGTTGTGGCATTCAGCTGGAAGATTATTGCTTAGCGGAAATTTGCGTTCGGAGGGGTGGCATTTGCCATTAAGAGGCATCACAGGCCAGCCGGCAAGAGAATATCGCCGCACTCACCTATTATATTCATTTGGCATTTTGCGCATAGCAGCTTATGATGGTCAACCCGAACTGGGGATTAGTCAACAAACGTCAATCGGATAAATGTCGGATTTCTATTTTAGGCCTGATCGTTTCTGTTGTTATGGTTGTCTACGTTGTTGTCGTTGTTGTTGTCGTTGTTATTGTTGTTGTTATCCATAAAATCCAACACCAGATATTAAATTATAGTTGCAGTTATAATTGTTTTTGATGCTCTTACAGTTTATAGCTATAATTGTAGATGCCGCTCTCGTTTGCTGGTATGTAGACCCTTTCCTTTCAACACTAGAAAAAAGCGGGTATGCCTAGAACACTCCCCTTCGTGACGACCTTTGAAGAAATGGCTGCGGTTTCACATAGGGCAGCCGTCATTCAGAGGCAGAGACTAAGCTTTGTGAAAACCATTCCTTTTTATAATTATTTTCATTACGGCTGTCCAATGCCACGGAATCATTTATCATCACCGTTGTTGCACCACTATTGCTTTTCTTGTTGTCGTTGTTGTAATTGTTGTCGTTGTTGTGGTTGCTGTTGTTGTCACTGTTTACGTTTGATCCGTTACTGCGCCTTGCCATCGTGGACGTCCTAGACTGTCGTTTGCAGTTTATCCGCCTCGCTATATGATACTAGGTGGTAATCAGTTAAAGCTTTCTGTTGCGTTGGGGCGTTCCCACGAAATCATAAAGTGACGCCTCGATATCGGTAAGCTCTGCCGAATCGGTGGTGGTGGTGGTGGCGATGACGCTGACGGCGGCCGCCAGCAGACTACTGGGCCCGCTACACAACACACTCGCAGGCTGTTCTCGTTGCGTTCGCCGTTGATTTAATCGCCAGCCCGCCCGCCCGCTCGCTCGCCGGCAGGCCGAAACGGCCAGCGGTGACGCGTCATCATTCGTGCGGGCGTCATCTATAGCCACCAGGAATCGTACTGGCCGTGATCAGGTACTTCGTCGTTCGAGACGACACACGTAATTCCTGTCGAGACGATCGGCTTTCAACCTCTGACTCTCTCTCGCAGCAGTAGCACCGTATGAGAGGAGAATGAAGAGCTGTTGCTGCTGCTGCTGCTGCTGACATGATCCGACAGACAGACAAACAGACAGACAGACAGACAGACAGAGAGACGCACGACCAAGATACGTAATACGAAGAACGAAATCACGAGCAATCGCAACCAGCGAGAGCACAAAGCTAAAGACGAAGCATGTGTGACGCTGCGTGTACATATTGTAGATGTCTGCGCGGGGTCTGATTGTAGCGGCAGGTACTTCTTGTATGTATGCATTCGCGCGGCCGCGTGCACACACGAAGCAGGAGGCGGATTAACACAACAAGCACAAGCCGCCGAAGCACCAACGTCAATGGTTCGAAACGAATCGTTCAGCACATTGCCTTACTCGCGTTGTAATTGCCTGTACATACGTATGCATACATACTATGTGCATGTGCGTGCGATGCTGGTGATTTATCGAAATATCGAAATGCCCATCGAGCTTGCTAGATGTTTGCTAGTAGCCACTAAAGGCTGTAGTCAGCGCGTTCAGTCAGCAGTTTTATGAGCCATGAAATGATTTGGGCTTCATTTGTCGTCATGGTGCCTTCCTGCCCCCAGCCTGACCAGTTGCCGGAACGTTTTTTACGCGTCCCGATGACAGTGACCCTGACACCTGGGCGATAATGAGACGAACATGATTTAAGACTTCGTTAAAACTTCGTAGAACTCCGTGAGAAATGACGGACTAGTTGTGACCTCATAGCATGCCGCACGTATACCCACGTCTTGGACCTGTGGTTGTAGTGATGTCGAGCCCGGTGGCGTGGCGCATTCGCCTGCGCCTCGCGGCGACCGGAGAAAACACATAGGTGCGCGGGTTCGAGCCCCACCGTTGCAAATTTGTTTTTGTGGGGGTCCGTCTATGAAGCAATGCAAAAGCAGTCCCGTGGACCCTATGTCTTAGCTGGAGGTCAGCCTGAATAGCATTTTTTTGGACCTGCGGTTGTGTAATTGCTCTAAACGCGTAACAGATGGGAGACAGCACTCCCGATGTGCAGGCCAAGTTACGTCATAGAATATATTTGGTGTGGGAACAGTATTGACCCCACGTTTAACAAAGTCGATATCGTCGGCTTTATCGTCTCTTTTTTAAAGGTAATTGTATAATTGGTTCGGTCAGAGATCGTGGCTCTGGCTGCAGTTTATTCACATTGACGACCACCATTTTGAGGGGCCTGCTGTATTTCTCCTTTCTCTAGAGAGTGGTTCATGATTGTCAACTGCATCTGGAATAACGAACGAATAAATAAAAAATACAGCATCAAGTACTGCAAACGGTGCCGTGCCGATGCTGACGCTCGATTAAAGTATTATCGGCAGTAGCGGATTTAAAGGGGCACTACCCGATGTTCCAATATGCCGAACCCTACGTGCCGTGGTCATAGTGTAAATACGTTGTCTGAACAATCCCCGCTTTCTAGGATCTCAGCGTGACTCCACGGCTAAGTACCATGAAAAGCTTAGTTGTAAAACGACCGAAATTCACTGTATACTTGATTCTACGATAAGTTAAACGTATAAGTTCGATTGCGCTGAATATGCGACCAATAAAAACACTATAATCAACCTTCTGTGAATACACGTGTAGTTGTTTTCTTCGCGTTTTTTCAACTGCTGGTATTACGGTTGTTTATCGTTTCGTGCTTTTGTTGATCTTGATGTTCCTGTTTCGTTGTTTCTAACGGCGTCGTCGTTGTTGTTGTTACTGTTGCTATCGCTGCTGCTTCTATAGTTGTATACGTATCAATTGTTGGTACTAGAGTACAAGAAGTTGTTGTGTTTCTTGCAGTTGTTGTTGTTGTTGTTGTTGCTATTGTTGTCGTTGTTGTTGTTGTTGTTGTTGTTGTTGTTATTGTTGTTGCTTTGTACCATGGGACTATTGCGGCCCTGTTACAAACGACAGCAACCAATCTCCGCAGGAGACAAATAAACAGCTTGAACCCACAACCTGCCCCTTCGCGTCTCGATTGGCTGCCCAATGACCGTGCGCGCCCTCACAAGATCGCCTCTTCATCGTCTCTTCCCGCACAGCTGTCAGCCTCAAAGGTCAACTCAATTTCTTTCCCTCTCGCCCGAACGTTTCAGCGTTCTTGGCGTGTGGCGACGACGCAAGACGTGTCGGTACCTTTGGGCGGCCCGAACCCAAACGAAGTTTACTGCTGTGAGATCTATTATTAAAAAAGAAATAGTGCCGCCCCTCCACTCCCCCAAGTAGTGCGGAAAAGGTCACCTTTATCGAATATATATATATATATATATAGACACACATCGGTGTGCACTAAGCGCCGATGGAGTTTGTTGGGCCCCCGGGTAGAAAATAGTACATAACAAGGTCAAGATTTCGTGACACCGATTGCTCCACTATTATATATATGTCTAAATATATATATATATATATATATATATATATATAGAGGCACTGTATTCAAATGCTAATTCATTTTCAATATTTAGGCAATACTACAAACACAAATAATATGCCTTACTATTAACAATAGGGAATGAATGAATAACATCGTTTATTAGGTTCATATACTGTACACGTTATATATATATATATATATATATCATTATTCTGTGCAATATCCCGCAAGGGAAAGGCAACCCACTCGCTCCATCATCTTAATGTACCTTTACGAAAAAAAGTGTTGTAAACTAGGTCTTAGGAAATATAACGATCAAGCGATTAGAGGAGTTTATTGACGTTCTGAACGATTTGCCAGAAGAGCAGCGTGGTTCTAGAAGAGGAAAGTCGACCATAACTCCTTGCTGACGATAATCTGCGACATTCGGTCAAATTTATTCTAAAAATTGAGGCTAATAAATTCAGGGGAGGCGGAAGGCTGGCTAGCGATGATGGGCCTCATATTTAGGAAAATTCTGTCGAGTATGTGAAGCACTCCTCTTTTCACAAAGAATCTGCCTCATTTTGAGGCGTTTAGGCACATTTAGAATTGGGAGTGAAAAAGGTCAATGTCAATCCAGTCTTATTTATGTCTCCAGTTGTCACTCGGATACGCGAAAGGATCCCAATAGGAAAACTCGTCATCTTATCCTTTGATTTGCCGATTTTGTTTTACCATAAAGTTTGATTGGGAGTAGACGGAAATTAAATGCTTTGCAGAAACTAGATTGAATTATTCTAATCTGGGATATGTTAATACAACCTCGTAATACTACAACCTCGTAATTATATTAATAATTACAGATCGCTCAGTGCCAGCCTTGTTAGCATGGTGATTGCATTGCACTTACTACCATGATATCTTACGCATATACCATAACAATATATGTGCCTGTTTGTCCTGCCTGTGCCCTTCTATTCTGACCTACCCAGTGCATCTGTCATATAAAAATATGGGTCAATATCTGCTATTTTTTCTTCATATCGCCGTATAAACTTGCTGTATGCGGGAGTGTCTGGGAGAGCATACTGTTTTTGATCTGTTCCACGAATAGTGGAATCGCACAGCAAATACGTAATGCGGTTATATGCTGACGTATGTAAATTTAGTACCCGTTTTAAAAAAGCTGGTTTCACTCGATTGAGTGCACCAAGTTGAACCGAGCTTAGCTTTGCTCACACAAGCTGGATCCCGTATGATGCGATTGGCGCTATTTTGTTCAATGCAATGTTTAGTAGAGACGGGCAGGCTAGTCGAACATTTTGGGAAGATTTTGGCCGGGTCGGATACTACCCCGAAAACGGTGGTAGAATATAAAGGCCCCTGGGATCAAACGACAGAGGAAGCTAGGGTTTAGATAGTGAGGGCAATTACTCTTAGGGAAGTAATGGAAACAATCGACAGAGCACCACGGGAGAAAACGCACAGAAATGATTGGATAAGGAATGAACACATGAAGGATACCTTAGTTCTCGCGCCATGCTGGCAAGCTCTATTCAATGAATGCTTAAACACTGGGGAAATTCCACAGGCCTGGAGGGAAGCGACATTAATTTTCATTCCCAAAGGAAAGGGTATAAAAACGGAAGCAGAGGCTTAGGAGATTGGAGTCTTTCTTAGAGGAAAGGGGAGTAATACTAGAGGAACAGCATGGATTTAGGAAGGGAAGGTCAACTCCCTCAGCAATTGAAGTGCTGCTCGGAGCAATCTGAGATACTCTGTTTAGGCCGAAGAATTGCCTATATGCTGTGTTTGTAGATTTAAAAGCGGCGTTTGACATAGCGCCAAGGGATAAGATAGTTAAAGAGCTAGCTAAAATGGGAGTGCCGGGAGCAAAGCTGAAGTTGCTCATCAGCATCTTCAAACAAAACACGGTGCTGATTGATAACGGGGTTGGCATTGCGGGGAAGGTAATTCAAACCACAGGTGTCGCGCAGGGCGATGGACTAAGTCCACTACTGTTTTCCGTTCTTCTGGGTGGGCTCCCCGAACGGATAAGGACGGGCTGGACTCGAGAGTGGGCCAAGATTTTAATGTACGCAGATGATGTAGTAATCTTTAGTTGTAGCCTTTTCAGAGTGAAGCAAGCAATGGATCGGCTAGTTACATTCATTGATGAAATGGGCTTAAAGGTTAATTGGGAAAAGAGAGTAGCCATGAAATTCCGAAGGGGCGGCCGTCTGGCCAGGGATGACGTACTTCAAATCAGGGGAAAGGAATTAAAATTTGTAAATAAATTCACATACCTAGGGCTCACCTTAACAACAAGGGGCAGTAGTTTTCGACCACACATCCAGGAGAGGGTTAGGAAGGCCACTATCGCAGCCGCGGCAATTACATGTCCACATAAGCTTTCGGTCGATGCAGCAGTAGCCCTTTTTGGGATACAGATAGCGCCCATCGCCACCTATGGCATTTCACTAATATGGGATTAGGTGGGAGTAGACGAATTGCGTTTAATTGATGGGGTAAGGTTTTTCTTTCTAAAGAGGGTTTTTGCGCTTTTAAATACATGCAGAAATAGGGTGGTCCACGTGTTGGAAGGTGGCCCACTGCTGACAGAGGAGCTACAAAAACGATGGAATCTGAAGAAGACGTGCGCCTTTGACGTTTATATGCGAAATTGGCGAACCAAAATTAGCGAGGTAGACATAGGAATTTATGGGACAGCAGCAATGAGAAGCACTGGGTGGAGGGCTAGCGGGGTGAAAGATCGCCATTTAACAACGGCCTTTGCAGCCCACGGATTTCATTACGTTCTATGCTACGTGGAGGGCTTCCATGAACCACAAGACGAATGTCGATGCAAAGAATGCTGAGTAAATGTGATAAATACCACGCCGCGGTTTGTCCGGCGGTTCGGTCCATAGCAGAACTGGCAAAACGCTAGATCGATTGTTGTGTGGAAAACTGTGATGTAACATAAACACACTTACCCAGCCCGGGTGTTAATAAATGAATAATTGGCGCTATTTTCATATCGAAGAGAGCTTGCGCTGTCTTAATCGAGAATATCTGGGGCTTCTTAAGGGCTGTCGCCGTATATATAATATAACAAAATACAATACCTGTTTTTTGATCAATACATTAAACTGGACTATATGTGTATATGTGGTCATGTCTTGTATTTTATTTTACGTTTGTTGATTAAACGGATGTTTTTTTAACATTGGCACATCTGTGGACTAAGTAGAGCTTCAACGAGGGTACGTCCAAAATGTAAATGAAAAACATATGTTCTTAGTTTTGTTATTATATAACATATTTACATTATCTATAGAATGACTGACGTAATATATATATATATATATATATATATATATATATATATATATATATAATCACTACTGCGGCCACCCGCGGCAAGGGGTAAAGAGCATGCATTTTGCCAGGTAATCTCAATAAAAAAAATCATACAATTTTCGTTTTATTTAGATTACCTGGCAAGAAAGCGATAAGAGCTGTAGGACTAGCCTAGCAACTATATTGGCATACTTTCTAGTAGTATGTAGTAGTGACGATGGAGTATCTCGAAGTCTCTGTTTAACCTTAGGTCAGACAAAAAGGTCGTTTACCTTCTCTGTGCGCACGACGGTATTAGGGGGCACCCACTAAGGAGCGACTTCTTAGACCGTTCGATAGGATGTAAAAAAAATTGATAGACCATGTTGGCCTGAGCCGAGATACTAATATTTTGAAGCTCAATAACAGGTCAACAGGTGGGGCAATATGGACATTGGTCGTTATCTGTTAGAGTACCTCTACACGAGTATTTAAACAAAAAGTGCTGTTGCTCATCTTTGAGCTGGCTGATACATTTGTAGTATAGCTCACGAACGGGGAGAGCAGTAGAACAGATTGCTATGTTCTATATATATATGCTTTCCTAAAGTCAACAGCGTGAGAGCGTTCTAAGGGAGTTGGAGAAAAAATATAATAATAAAATTAATAATAATAATAATAATAATAATAATAATAATAATTATTATTATTATTATTATTATTATTATTATTATTATTATTTTATTGTTTATTGCTGATCATACAATTGTGAGGCCTGAACATGTATATTATGTATTATTATTATAGTGTCCCGCATGTACGGCTGCCGGCGGCGACCATGTCCTGTTTTCTGCCTGCTTCTGCTTGGCTCTGCTTCTCTCACGTCCTGTGTGTCGCCGGGTTTTCGCTCGCCCGTCTCAACGCGCTTTAGCACGGCGCTAAGCGACGGGGTGGCGAGAGGAGAGCCTGCGATGCTGAAGTCTTCGTCGTCTTCACCAACGACAACGGAGGAGTCATAAGGAGTGAGTTTCCGTGCGTCCGTCCGTCCAGTCTGGCCCTGGTGGTGGCCTGTATCCAGCCGCGTTAGTAGTAGTAGTAGTAGTAGCAGTAGTAGTTATGGCGGTCGCCACCACGACAGACGACGCAGACCACGGTAACGGTCGGCTGATGTCTTGCACAGCGGGACAGCCGTGGCCATAGCAGGAATGGCGGCGGCAACAACAACAACAACAACAACAATAACGATTACGACAACAGCAACAACAAAAACAGCGATCACGACAACAACAGCAGCAGCAGCCGATGTTGCCGTCGCAGGTCGCATCTCAGCAGGACAGGAATAGACCAGCCGCGACACGGACAAGGGAAGCGAAGAGATTGATTGGTGTATGCGGGCTAAACAACAACTGTAGTCGCAGCAGAAAATCCGGCAGCAGCAACAACAACAACAACAACAGCAGCAGCAGTAACAACAGCAACAGTAGCAACAACAGCAACAGCAGCAACAACAGCAACAGTAGCAACAACAGCAACAGCAGCAACAACAACGACAACGACAACGACAACAACGACAACAACAACAACAACAACAACAACAACAACAACAACAACAACAACAACAACAACAACAACAACAACAACAACAACAACAACAACAACAACAACAACAACAACGACGACGACGACAAAACAACAACAACAACAACTGCAACAATAACAACAAAAACAACAACAACGACAACAACAACAACAACAACAGCGGCAGCAGCAGCAACAAAAACAACAACAACGCCACCCAATGATATTAACCGTTTGTACGTATCGCTTCGAGAGAGCGAACAGCGGCTGGTTCGTTTGTAGCTCTATAGTTTCTGTAAGCCCTACCGTGTTGCCGGACGACGACAACGTTGTCACAACGACCACGGCAGCTGAAGCGGCAGCCGCTTCAACAGCAACAACAATAAAAATATGCAACAATAACAACAATTAAAAAATGCAACAAATACAATCGACAACAATAGTAACGCGTGCATCTGCAACAACAATAACTTCAACGACCAAAGCATCGTGTTGCTGTTCTGGTCGTTGTTGTAGTTGTTGTTCGTCGCCGTACACCGTCGATGCTGTTATTGCTGAGTAGGCTGCTGCATGTTCCTTTCTAGGCCGCTCAACGTTGGCTCGCGACTTTAGCACAGAAGAACCTGGTCGGCTAGGGGAGAATAGGTGATGGTTGAACCTTCATTCGGTTAAAGGTCGGCGGGGGTAGCATGATGGCGATGATGATGATGCTGATGATGATGATGATGATGATGATGATGATGATGATGACGATGATGATGATGATGATGATGATGATGATGACGATGATAATGCTGATGTGTGGTAAATATAATGAAGATGTTGATGGTGAAGATGATAATGATGGTGATGCTGAAGATGATGGTATGTAGCTATGAGAGTTGCTCGTCGTTCTCAGGTAACTAGACCTGGTGGATGGGCTGGACTTGACCCGACCTAACTGGACTGGCTTTTATTCGCTCGTGGACGGTACGTCGATATGATACGATGCGATAGACGACAACTGGCGCTTGCTCGACGGGAGACGAGAAGAAATTCGTCTTCTCAGAGAGACGGGAATAAGAACGCTGGAGCAGAGCGCCTTCTGCTGAAGAACGGTTGCCATGAGCGATATCCCGTCGGCGACGAATGACACCAAACGATGACCTTTTTATTGGTTACACGTGCAGCCGTCGCACACCCACATGCATACATACACGAATATATATACATATATATATACATTTAAATATATATATATATATATATATATATAAGACACGGGCGATAGCCTTTTCTGCAAAATTACCTGAATAGTTATAATTTTTTTAAATGTATGTAATAATGGAAATTTTAAGTTCTATGGAGAGTTATTGAACATAAATAAATTTCCGTCCGGAGAAGACGGTCCCATAAAAAATATATATATATATATATGTTTATGCTTCATCACCTTCATCACTTTGTTATATCAGGGGCGCCTGGACCAGCAGTACAAACGGTATATGTTAAGATATGTAGGTGTTTCCCCAACAGCCTTTGTGGCAGCATGATTGCTGACTTTCAGTCGTATGTTTCATAATCTATTTGTAATGCGCATCGCTCAAGGAAAACTCGATCAACAACAGGGATCGAACCCGCGACACTTAGGTAGATGACAACCAACTAGCGTACTAGTAGCCCACCTGTACCACGCCGCCACGTGGCACAGGTCGGCTGGCACTTGCAGTGGTAGTCCTAGGCGACGAAACAGGTTTGCCATTAGTCCTAGATATACTACCTGTGTAAAAACAGGATTAGGTGCCACGTTTTAGTCATACATCTAAGAAGGCCTACTTGTAGAAACATACATGTAGATATGTAGCAGAATGACGGCGAAAATCATGCTTTCGTTGGTAATGCTTGCAAGTGATTCCGATCGAGCGAATCTATTTAGATGAAAGAAACGTGACAACCACTGACAACGACAATGAGGGGGTATCTAGTAAACAAAAAACATGATTTTCTATAATGGTGCACGGTATAAGTAAATGACAAAGTGCCCAAATATGCACTGAAGTGGCGATACGGCGTTTTGATGGCTCTATGGCCGACCAAAGTGATGGGCCCGCATGTGAGTCAACTTTTCTATGCTGCTTAATGAATGCAATTAGTTGCCGCTAAACTAAATCACCATGATGTCTGCATAGCAATCTGTTGTTTCGTCTCATTACAGCGTCGCCTCTTCTATTTGCGTCTGATTGCCGTGTGTGATCAGCTAAAGCAATATAATTGTAACGCGGCGCACTTTCGTACGTAATGCATGCAATTATCATGAAAGGGATTCGTTCTCCGAAAGCTAGAACGGATAGACATACGCCTTGCTATTTGAGAAAACTGTGAAAATGTTATCACGAAGTCCAAAGTTTTGTGAACTTTTCGCGGGATAGTTTGCAGCGTGTGTCTGCCTCACTCATAGAGTTGGGTGCAATATCCTGCATATACTGAATCATGATGTGAGCTTATGTATAACGTTTGGGTACGTATATATTAACATGTGCCAAGAATTCATGTTGTTCAAATAACATGTACCGGAAACATTCAGCAATAGATTTTAGCGTGAAAGCCGTGTTTTCTCTACAGGAGTTCGGTAACATGCGCGCCGCAGTCTACACGTCAACAGAATATTGTCAGACGTTCTTGTGATGAGCTTGAGCGAGAAGCAAGTAATAGCCTTTATGGTCTGAAGTTTTTTTGGCAAAAACATAATTCTTTTCAGACATTTTTTCTTATTTGTATTAAGCACAGACCTACTTTTTTTAATCCCAAAACTAAAATTCAAATTGGAATGTCGTGTTTAAAGTTCCAGATTTTCTAGTAGGGCTTGATGTAAGTTTTAAGAATGGCTTCAAACATCCGCTAAGCCATTCAAAAAGTGCGCAAACGTATATGTAGGCTTAAGAGGGGGCATACAATAAAGAGTATTTTACTAAACATTATTATTTGGTTCGCCACGTACAAGGATTTCCAAGCAGTACAAATATATATTTGGTACCTTCGGAGTTGCCGCAATGCACATGAAACAGTGGGTGAGACCTTTAGATTGAATAGGCAGGGTGAAGTAACGTGTTGAGCAACACACTTATACGCGGCGCTAATAGAAATTGACGTTGCCACTAAAATTTTAACCCTCCCCTGTGCTGGCAAGAAGTTCTCGCAGGAACATGACGCTCCGGAATACGCGTAAGTAAAGGAAGTGGCAGACTTGATTTCTTTCTCTGATTGGTATTTAGAGATGATCTATCGTGAGCACAGGGCCATCACTCAACTTTTTTCACCCTATTATCTTCTTAATATCAACTCACCACCATCATCGATAGAATCGGGTTCCTCAAAAAGACCAACAGTTTCATTAAGACCCAGCATCGTGGCAGCAGAAGAAAGTATATTTTCTAGCGGCAGCCTCATTGACGTGTACATTGATTTTCTCACGCTATGTTGCTTCTCACGCACAACTCCCTTGTTCTCTAAAAATACACCTAGCCCTTTTGCTATAATTTCCGAAAAAAAATAACTATAAACATTGCTTTTTATTGTTATGCTCCTACATGCCTTTCGCTCGGTTGAATTTTCCTTACTGTTGAAGATCACTATTAGTGTTGTCTCGCTCCAAGGACTTGGAATAATTGTGAAATAGTAGTATACTGGTATAAGTGATAACCGAAAATATTGATTAGATAAGCCGCGCCAAGTCGTGCAAGTCTTAGCGCGTCCATCAAGTGTTGATTCCTTATTAAATCACTTTCATGTGCTTTTCTCGATTGAAATATCGAGTGTGGCCAAATTTCTAGCCTCTTCGTTTATGCTTCGCGGTCCCTCATACCAAATTTTCTCAATCGGGATGATGTGCCTCCCTGAAAATGCTGTAGCAAATCTCCCAGTTCTACAAGGCGGTGCCAAGGTGCAAGGGGCGACAACCACGTGAGAAATATTGCTCCGCTTGAACTATTAACTGGCATTCTTGTTTTACGATTTCTATATATATATCTTCTATGCGATAGTATCTTTCTTCCTTTTCGTTACATGTCATTTAAATAATTATCTTTTCCAGTATAGTCAATGTATGCGCCACAGGAAAGTTTTTCACGTACTGCCTTGTCGGTTTCTAACTTTCGCTGGTCTGCATCGTTCATTAAACCAAGGTTTCCCTTTCTCTCGCTTCTGGTTAACATTGCGCTAGTGAACAGGTTTTCTAACCAATGCACGTAAAGATCGAGGTATCGCCATCCCATCGTATGCATTTCCTTAATCTAGCTGCTTCTCTAAGAGGCAAATCTTCCCCAGAAACGTTCCTTCTGTGCATATTCAACTCGTGTCTTGCTGGCAGGTCTTTTAAGGTTTAGTCTATTAAGGTTGGACTTATTGACCTTATACCTGAAGAAGCTTAGACTAGTCGTAAATACTATGACTCTTGCTGTTTTTACCCACTGGGAGACTGCCAAATAATTTCTCTAGAATAAATTTAAAAAAAAAATTAAGGAGGTAATTCTAGACTATTGGTGCTATTACGGTGGACCGTTCAGGCGGTAAAGTGGTGGAATAATACAATGCAGCTCATCTTCTCTAGACGGCGCCACGACTCAGACCTGCCAGTGACCTGCTCTTTATTCATTATCTGCTGCCGATCTTGAAACTATACGGCCTTAGAGTGGGATCGTCGTAAATAATTCAAGAGTTGTATGAACTATTCTGCAAATTGTTGTATCTATGATAACTTTTGTTACGTTGATTGTAATGTGTTGCTGGGATATTGTGACATTCTGGAAGAGCTAGCTCACTTGCGTTCTTATTTACTGCTGATCATGTGTACACTGTAAGCAGCAGTAAATAAGATAAACATATGTGTGTATTTTATTTTGCTTATCATTTATACTGTTACTTTATCCAAAAAATGCGCATAAATTACGAAATTACATTTAAATACATTCGTACATCGGTACATTGTCACTGGTCTCTGTCCAACATATATTTTTATATACATGTACAACAAG
Source organism: Dermanyssus gallinae (assembly GCA_003439945.1). Classification (NCBI taxonomy): domain Eukaryota; kingdom Metazoa; phylum Arthropoda; class Arachnida; order Mesostigmata; family Dermanyssidae; genus Dermanyssus; species Dermanyssus gallinae. Next base: position 27,403 of record QVRM01005103.1, read on the forward strand.
AAACCGACTCACCTTCTACTAGGACAGGAGAGCCGCACAGTTACTGATGGCAGTGACTCACGTAGAAAACCGGGTCAGCACACACTACACTACATACTCACTAATCTCAAAAACATTACGTGACCTAAATAAACGTGATATTTGCCACAGAGTCTTTGAGGTATGAGCCTTGAGATGATGAGTCAATGATAGTTCTCAAGGAACAAGAATTTACCCACTCCCAGAGCTTTCTCCTCTCCCACTGCCAGAGTAATTCATAGCTGCGAACGTACAAGGTCTCCTCTCTAAAGAAGAGCTAAACGATACACAATACGCAGACCTCATGCAAAAGGAATGTCCTTTGCGTACTTGTTGCTACAGACTCCAGTAAGGCAAGTATCCTAAAAGACAAAGCATTCACAAGAGCTTTATTGCCATTACAAAGGTCCGACGAGACGATCGCTTCATCCAGTAAGTCTGGACCCAATTTCCAGGAGTACAAAGTGCATTGCCGCGTCTTAGGAAAGGGGAAGCTATTATTCTACAGATATAAGACGTCCTGACGCAAGGATTCGAGGTTGCAAATACCCCAGCTTCAGCATGGGCACTCTATTTAAAGATGATTCCTTATGCTGAAGAGAGTCAAAATGAGTCCTTTACTCAGGTCCTAAGGGAGACAGCGATTCATTTCTGCAGCCCTCTCAGGACAAGAGCTATTCAGGCGCGTAACAAGTAACACTTTCAAGTTAGCGTTCGTGCAATATTCAATATTAGTCATGACTCTAAATATCCGAGTTAGAGACTGGCGAACAAGAGACACACGACATGAAGCCCATGAAGGAAGAAGCGTGACCTACATTCGCAGTTGTCATGAAATCAGGGGATTGCATTCTATGCCGATGCCCAACAGGATAACATTGACCCAGTGACGGCTGAAAAATATGTCAAAAAAGCTTCAAAAACATGCATTGGGAAAAACCTGTTTGTGGTAGAGACTACTCATGTCACTTGCTGCCCGGCCAACATGATTTGTTATGCATGTGACATAGAAGTACTCTGCGCAACCACGACTTAGTGCCCGGCACCGCACACAAAATTACCAGGAACAATAGCGTTCTGCAAATAAGCTAAGTATAGTATATAAGTATATTTGTCGGAACTCCACCTCACAGAAATAAGCAGAAGTAGACCTCAATGCAAGTTCCGATGAGCACTGAAAGCCGATTGTTGGGGGGACTTTAATACGGCCTAAAGTATTTTGGAAAGCAGTTCTTCATCAAAAAGCTCTTCATCATTCCTGACGACATCTTCAATAACGGCAAACACAGATCAAAGCTAGATCTGACGTTTGAAACAGAAGTAATAAGTTATTGTATAGCCGACAGGAGAATCCACGAAAAGCAAGAACGCCAATCCGATCATCTCTATGCTACCATCCCCGTCACTTTAATATTTGCACGCGCCGCAGAGCAAAGCACCGGCCAGAACTTTTTTTGTCTGAGGGAGGAGTACATAGAAGCCCTACACAGGACAATTGAGAAAAGCTGAGTAGACCACTAGAACTTATTGTGCGAACAGATGAAGGAAAACACGTGGAACAAGGGGTATAAGATCGCGCGTACAAAATGCTATTACCAGTAGAAGTAGCCCAATCGACTATAGAGCTGCGCTCTTGCCGCAAGGCCCAGAATTGATGCTCTTTAAGGGGACTTCGGATCATACCTTCGAGCCAATCTCAACCCAAGGTATCAGCATCGTTGCCGAACGCACCGGGCCCAGGTGCAGTCGCCGCGCAGGCAGAACGCATATCTTTAGAAGCTATGGCAAACCGGCCGATTTGAGCTGCTCGAATAAACACCCAACGAAGCCCGAGGGGGCATCTGACAATACTTTCACACGCTAGGTCTTGCTTAGGCTTTACAAAAAACGGAAACAATTACTTAAAGTAGTATAAAATGCCCCTACAGAATCTAAACTTACGCAAGGGCACTCAGTAACACCCACGGTTAAGCTTAAGTATCTGGGCATGATTATGGATAGGGCTCTCATAGGAACACCTATGTAGCTAAGAAGCTGCGAAAGCTTTAGCAGAGCTAGAAACAATCTTCCGAGATCCGGAGGAGCAACCGACTTTTTTTTTGCCGTTTTATTAGCATCAGTAGATAGCATAGTAACCCGTTTTTCAAATGACAAAGTGAATTTCATATTTTTGGGGGACATCATTGTTGTAAATTATATATTGTTTAACAAGATGTCGACATCTGCTCTAATAAAGTCTAGTGTTTAAATGTGCAAAACACAGTAAAAAGCACGACAGTTAAGAGAGATAGAATAAAGAGCAACGTATCGCGTCATTAAATATGCTGGCATTTACCATTGTTTTGCGCCATTAGAAGTGTCGTTTCATGAGTGTAACACAAACACAAAACGAAATATCTATCTGTCTAGGTACACCCAAATTGATTAAGACATTTTGAGCGATAGAGTCTTGTCCCAAGTAAATGTTGTTGTCTCTTTTTTGTCCATACTTAACGACGTGTGCCTAAATTATATATACCTTCTTCTTATTTTTGGTTTTCTGTTTTATTCAATATAACGCTGATTCATATCCGCAAATCTCAAGGGCATCGACTCAAATGTGGCTGGTGTCGTATCCAGCTCAAACCTTGTGGCGGCTATATATGTGTGTGTCCACGATGTATGTTTAGAAGTCAAAAGACGCCTAGCCAAGGACTTTATTCACTAGAAATAGTTTCCATTATATCGCGGTAACTCCCTGTCCCAATACTTACACGCACATTTACCCTTTAGGTATCGAATTGCTTAGTGATGATGGCAACCGCGGACAGAACGAAACGAGTCACGAGATCACCAGTCATGGCTCCGGTGCCGCAGAACTCCCTATTCAATTCGCCTAGCTTGACTTTAAATGCCCTAGTGAATTCTCTATGAACTGGAGTTGACGGTAGTACGAACTGTTTTAAGCTTTAGGCTCTTCAATTAACACGAGTGTGTAGCATAGTAAGTAGCTTTGACGATTGAGGGTGCCGCAACACGCGCTTTAGAATGCCGGCTTAATTCAGATAACCCAGTAAAGTTGGATGCCAAAGATTGTATTTTCATACTGAAGAAGCTAGCGCCGTCTGCAGCGACAGGCTTTGGGGCTTCTCTATCGACGTAGTTGTCTCCAGTGCTCCCTGCACCGTTTTCTTGACGTACACGTCAAACGCTTTCCCCTAGGTTGTACTCAGAATAGGTATCTAGTCATGTATTGCGCCACTTTTCCAGAAAGACGGAGCGTTCCTGACGCTGCTAGTCTACACACGAGATGTCGTTGCTTTCATTTTCCGAGTATTGATCTCCAAACTGCACAAGACAAGAGATCCCAATTTTCACGCTGCTTGCAAGCATGGCAAACGTTTGCTACAGGGCTATAGCAAACTCTCGCCCTTTCTCGCAAAATCTCGTACAACAGTACAAGGTCATCTGCATACATTATGACGTCCGTTTGCGACTGTTGATACGTCTTGGAAGATCGACAATGAATAGAGCCAACATAGGAGGCCGGAATAGTGCGATACTCATGGCTGTCATCTACCGGGGTGTCGCCGGTTTGATACCTGTTGTTGATCGATTTTTCTTAGATCAATGCTCATTGAGAATAGATGATAAACCATACCGCTGGGAGTCAGCGGCCATGCTGCCACAAGGACTGTTGGGGAAACCCTAGATATTTTTACATGTCCGTCATTCCTTGAAGATATACCATACGGTGAGTTTCAAGCCTGTAGGGTGCGGAGGATGATCTAGAATTAAAAAAACAACCTCCTTAAAAAATGTTTATTATTATGGTTTATTAACACCCAATTTGGGTAAATTATAAACAAGTACATCAGTCTCAATTAGTGCTTGCTTTAATCACCGGATATTCTCTCATCTTGCGTGTTCAGCTATTGACTGAACTGCTGGACATGCTGCGGCGTGGTATCTAGCGCAATGGCCTAAGCATCTCGCGCACCTACAACACTCCTGAGATTGTGGAATTCTTGTGCGCGGCATAGCACGTGATGAAACCCGTCGGCTGCAAATGCCGTAGTTAGATGCCTATTCATATAGCCGGCTGCTCGCCAGGTTGTACTCCTTATTGCTATTGTGGTGTATATTCCTATGTCTAGGTCCTTTAATTTTTCCCTCAACTTCATAGTGTAGGCCACGAATGCCGTCGTCTTAGGTAAACCCCATCGTACTTGTAAGTCCTGTGTCATTAGAGCCCCCTCTAATATATGAACTATTCTATTTCTACAAGAATTAGCTGACCCCTTCTTCATGCTAGCTTCATGAAGAAAAATCGAACTCTATCTAGTAATTGTAGATCGACCTCTTCTAACAGTGATATACCAAATGTTGCTATTAATTCTACTTTAATCCTCAAAAATGATTTTATTTCTAGGTTGTCCTCTTGGGTGAATGATGTATCTAACCTATCTTGGCGTGTGCCGTATACCTCATCAATTGCAAGGGAGTGCTATCTAAAAAAACTTTTACGTAAAACGCAAATAAATAATAATAATAATAATAATAATAATAATAATAATAATAATAATAATAATAATAATAATAATAATAATAATAATAATAATAATGTATGATGTCATATTATGAGGACCGGCAGAAGTCGTGGACGCTGACATACTCAAAGTAATGGAGTTTGCGAATGAAGAAGGGACAGTCCTCAATCGTTCCAAACGTGAAGCTATAACGGTTAGAGAGTATACCAAAGAACGAGACGAAGCACACTAAACCATTTCTGCCGTTTTACCAGGCTGTATGTGAGCTAACCCGGCCGAGTTAGAGGTTCTTGGTGCTCCACTAAGTCCACAAAGTATTTTCAAAATCTTAACAGATAAACGCCGCGCTTTGCTACAGACACGGCCTCGTCTGTTGGCTATGCACTCACAAGCGGCACTATGCCTTTGGGGATATAGTTTATGTTCCCCGAAATTCAATTACACACTGCGCACCTCACCGACAAGCCAATGTCCCGACGCCCTGCAAGCGTATGACGACTCTACGAGGGACATACTAAGTGAAGTCCTTAACATTGACTTCACGGGCTGTACGTGGCAAAGAGCAAGCCTCCCCATAAGAGAGGTGGACTGGGTATTCGATCAGCAACATAATTGCCCCCCCCCCATATATTACGCAGCATCATTATTCGAATTTGGCCAGCTGGCAGAGACACTAGCTGACCCGAGTGCTCACCACCGGTTGCACATAGCTAAGCAGGAGACGGAGTTACTGGTCAAACTGAAGTTGAAGAAGGATTCACTCCTTGGGAAAAACATACAACGCATAAAATGCTCGGCAACTGCAGATGCAAAGTCATAGTCCGTGAGATCATCTAAATTCTTGAGTCTCCCACAGAGAAAGCGGTCTTCTTGGGTGCACGAGACACCTTCAGCGGCGTATACCTCAGAGCTCTCCCGTCACCGCAGCTGGACAACATCTCATTCTGCATGGTGTCGGCTCTTAGAATCGACGGGCCGATACGCAAATCACACATTTGTAAGGCCTGTGGAAAACCGGTGGAGAAGCACGGCCTCCACCCAGTGAGATGCATCATGAATCAAGGCCGGGCTCCCAGACACATGGAAATACAGGCAATCATTTAAAGAGCTCTCCGGAGGACGGGAATACTTAGCATGCAGGAACCCAGACTAGGACTCCAGGACGATAAAAGGCCCGACGGTGTCACCATTCCGCCGTGGAAAAAGGCTAATGTCTGGCTTGGGATGCGACAGTATCCTGCGCAGCCGCACCGTCTTATTTATGCCACAGCGACAGCCGAGGCGGTATTGGTTGCAGCAAAAAAAGGAAAAGTGGCGTAAATACACAGAGTCAAAGCCTAGATATAATTTCGTGCCGATTGCAATGGAGACAGTGCGCCCGGTCAGCTCGAATACAGAATATGCAGCTGCTTTTACTGGCAGTTTGCAGAGGAAGTGCCGCGTCGATATTAGGTGTGATGGGCTGAGAATAGCCAGATGGAAACCACGAAATAACGAAGATACACATTCACACGCTTCAAAATTTAAGTATTGCTTTAATAATATTAATAAAGTTGGCATCGCTGTTACGATATCAATGCTGATGTCAATTTTACTATGCTGCCTTATCTTCAACAATTTATATAATTAACAATAACAAAGACAAATTATTGCTGTCATGGATATTCGTGTTCCGTTGTTGTCAACAATGCGTTACTTTTGTTGTTGCTCTTCCTGGCGTTTCCTAATTGTCATTCATACCCATGGCGCATTGAAGAGCATCGGTACCACTAAAAATAGAACTGCAAGTACGCGTTCGTCATGTGTTTCTAGTTTTGATTTTTGTTATTGGTATTTACATGAGTGTTATATGTAGTCGCTGCTGTTATTGTTGTTGCTAATATAGCGTTCATTCGTTGTTACTTTTTGCTATTTGTTTATATACTTTTTTTTTGCTGTTGTTGTTGTTGCGTTTGTTCGTTATTGCCGCTTACCGTATCGGTCAGCTTGGTCACAAAAGCCTGTCCCTCGTTTGCCTTGATCTCCTCCGCTCCACCCGAGTGTGCCGGACGGTCGTTTGTAGTGGCATACAATGCGATTAGGGCGTATCCTTCGCTCAGGTGAAATACTCGGTCCCGTCGAGCGTTTGTTACTGTGGTCGAATTTGTTGTTGTTGTTGTCGGTGTTGTTGTTGTTGTTGTCGGTGTTGTTAATGCTATCGTTGTTGTTGTTGATGTTGTTAATGCTATTGTTGTTGTTGTTGTTGTTGGTGGTGGTGTTGTTAATGCTATTGTTGTTGTTGGTGTTGTTAATGCTATTGTTTTTGTTGGTGTTGTTATGCTATTGTTGTTGTTGTTGTTAATGCTATTGTTGTTGTTGTTAATGCTATTGTTGTTGTTGTTAATGCTATTGTTGTTGTTGTTGTTAATGCTATTGTTGTTGTTGTTAAAGCTATTGTTATTGTTAATGCTATTGTTGTTGTTGTCGTTGCTGCCGCTGCCGCGCCTGCCTCCAGTCGTTCACCACTAACTGTATTACCCTAACCATCATTATCATCATCGTCATCATTAGCACCATAACAATTTTGTTGCGTCACATCTACGGATACAATCGTGGCGAAAAGCAGCCAAGCAAAGCTAGTCGACTAAACGAACACATCGACATCGATACGCTTAGCGGGCAACTCTCTCTACTTTATGGCCATGTATTATTCATATATATATATATATATATATGTATATATATACGTGTGTACAAGTGTAGACGCTAGACGCCGTGATTTATATACACTACAAGGATAAACAAACGTCCGCTCAATTGTTATCGCCGTCAACCGAGAAAACGCCTACCGCCCACTTCCAGCGAGTCCGTTTGCCAGCTCTGTTTGGCCTTCGTCGTCTGGTAGCGCCGTCAAGCGGCCGCTGTACGATTACGTAAATACATATATGTAAGTACCTATATATATATATATACTCACTCGTATGTACGTGCATGCATTTATTTATGTCTATGTGCCAATCATCGACATCACAAAATTAATGCCAACCCAATCCATCCAGCTAGTGGCTTGCCAAAGGCAACACAAGCAACGAACAAGAAATACGTCGCTCAGACAACGGCGGCGGGGTGCAAGGGAGAGAGGGGGATCACACATCGAGTGAAAGATAGAGAACGGAACAGATAGAGAAAGAAGAAGGGGTGGCCAAATGTGTTCAGGTCACGTCAAGGCAGAGTTCAGTACGGTTTGTTGCAATTTTGTCAACGAAACTGCGCCCACAAAAGCATTCCGACAATATAACTGCTGCGTCATCGTAAGCACAATAATTCGGCGGATGGACATGCGGTGGTTATCTGTCTTCACATTTAAAGGATTCTTTTTTTATCGGTAACAACACTGTAAACGGTGGCAACAACGACACCACCGTGTTGTTTTGTCTGTTTCAAGCAATGACAGCGACAACTTTCAGGGCAACAACAGAAAAGGCAATGATAACAACAACAACAACAACAACAACGATAGCGTCAAACACAACGACCACAACAACGACAATAGTGTCAATAACAACGACCACAACAACAACAACAACGATAGCGCCAATAACAATTACAGCGATAAAAACAGCGTCAACAAAACATGAACGATAACAATAGCATCGACGACGACAACAATAGCGATAACAACAGCATCAACGACAATAACATTACCAAGTACAACAGCGGAAAAGATCATCACAACAGAAAATACAATGACAACAACAGTAAGAGCAAATACAACAACAGCAGCAGCAAAAACATTTGCAACAACAACAACAGAAAATGCAATGACAACAACAGGAACGACTAGAACAGCAACAACAGCAAAGACAACAAGAAAAAAAGATTATGAAAACAACAGCAACAACCAAAACTACAATGACAACAGAAACAGCGGCAACAACCACAACAACAAATACAATGACGACAGAAACAACAGCGGTAGCGACAACAACAACAACAACAGCGGCTACGACGATAACTACAATGCTCTCGTTGACGTGCTATGTCTTTGAGTCTTTGACCAGCCATTTCAGTTGCTGAATCTGCGTCGCCAAGCTCTCGCTGGCCTATTCAATATCACGCATCGAACATTTGATCGAATACTATTTCCGAATATTGCGCCCCCTCCCCCTCCCCTTACGGCGTAAGAAACGGGGTCATTGAGCGAGAGAGAGAGAGAGAGAGAGAGATAGAACGAGAGAGAGAGAGAGAGAGAGATAGAACGAGCGAGAGAGAGAGAGAGAGAGAGACATGTGTGACAAAAACGGGGAGACATGTGTAGTTGGACGTTTTAAATGAAAACCCACACATTATGACCTTCGGATGTTAGCGTATCTTTAACGGAAGGAACACCCGCTGTAGATCTAAGAGCCGAAAGAGTTACTTGCAGTAAAGCAACTGTTTAACGGTTACACGACCTGCTAGCCGTCCTATTGGATGAACGAATATTTCCTTAGGCTATAGATAACGCAGACAAAGTTTTCTGAAAACCATGAGACAGTATGAAACCAATGCTATATCCACTCACTGTGAAAATGGTGCCATTAGAGGTATCTGCCTAGAATCACTACAATTTGACTGGGTACTGGGCAGCCGGCTGAAGTGAGGCATATCTCTTTCTCTCTGTCTCTGTCTATCTGGTAAAGTATGATACACTCATCTCGATTAATGAACTAATGGAAATATGCTAAATATTAAATTATTATTTAGTAACATCGTTGTTTTTTATTATTTTTTTACGTTCTGACAATCACATGTTGATCGTTTGTCATGGGCTAATGATGCCTGTGGCACGTGACGTCAAATTGCATAAATCGTCACCGCGTTCTTGATACTGGAATTTATCTAGGCTTTCTTCAGCAGAGGTATATACTAGCTAAGCAATGATAAACACGTCCAATACACGAATACAATCAACAAGACCGGGACTCAACTTGCGATTGTTTTGCTAATCATGGTTGTCATGGCAACGCCCCGTTTCGAACGGTGTGTTAGCTGCTTATGCCACCGGCGTTACAAACTACAATTATATAACAATTATTACAATTCTAAAACAGCAACTACAGGGCAATGTCTGAGAGAAGAGGGCAGGCTAGTTAGCAATAAGATGTTCTTCGACATGTTAGAGAACAGTGGAATATTTGTCGCTAACTTGTTGCCAACAGCGTTTCCAAAACTCGTTTAGTTCGTTTTGTTCGAATCATTGGTAAACGATGATGTAGATAAACGACGACGATGACGACTTCGTCGCAGATAAATCCCAAAAATAAGGCAGACGTAGCATGCAAAGTCAACTTGGACTGAGGCACGCTTACTGATGCGTGGCACGGGTGCGAGCTGCATGCATGTCTCTCGTTAGCAGGTGCGACTGCTGACGATATATTGCGACAACGGGGTGCTGAGCTTACGTGACAGCGGCCGCGATTGCTCTGAGCTTGACGTGAGACAGATGCGGCAGTTGAAAGCGGGACGTCTTCGATGCCGTCGACATCATCATTCGTCTCATTAGCGCCCCTTGTCGACGTTCAAACGACAGAGGCTGGAGGAGCGCGACGCGTCAGCTCACGCAGGTACAGGGATGCTACTGCCATCGCCGGCGGCACCGCCGTCGACGCTTGTCTCACCGGATGCGAGAGGCCTGTGGTCTGCGTCGGCTCATCCGCTGTTGATCCGTTGTTGTTGTTGTTGAGTGTTGGGCGCTCCCGACAAACGACACCTGTTATCGACCCGGGGGAGCAGCCTGGGGAGCCCAAGCCGAGTATCTATCTATGCGCGTCCACTGTCTTAGAAACACACGCTACGCTATGCTATGTCAGCCACCGCTACTCATGCGCTACTACATGGCGAGCGACTTCGAGAGACTGCACCTAGATAGATACATAGGCAGGTAGATCTAGGCAGCTAGATAGATACAGGTACATAGACAGATAGAGCTGCTCGAGCCGGACGGATGAGACGTGTTGATTGCCGTCGGTAAGTGCGCGTCCGTCAGTCAAATTGACAAATAGATCGGGGACTTCTTCTATGTCTACTGCTGCTGCTGCTGTTGTGACTACCACAACTACAACAGTCAGCTAGTCAGTTGGTAGTCTACTGACAGGTCAAATTGCTCGTGGAGAGCGTGATGAAATGAAAGAGTGACATTCACAAAGCAGCGAACGAATGCGTTGGTTGGCCGCTTTGTTTTGTCTCAGCCGCCGCCGCCGGCAGCGACCGTTCTCGACCGGTGTCAGAACAGGAGTATAAAGAAAGTGAAGAACCTTAAGGAAGGAAGATGAGAGGAACTGGCGACAAGCGTCTAATCACAGACATCACACGAGAACGGGTGACGTGCGAGCACGTGAGGCGGCACCCGTACATATTGGAGCTAGAATGAACTTCGAAAATGACAGCAATATTGTAAGGGCTGTGGACAGACAATTTCAGCAATAGAGTGGCCACTGCTGTACAAGCGACGTTTAATGCGTATGCGAAAGCAAGGACAGCAACAACAATAGCGCAAACGCATTAACAACACAAAAATAACAACAACAACAACAACAACAACAAAATAGCAACGACACAAAAACAGCAGCAACACCTTAAAAACAACAACGCACAGGCAACGACAACTACCACAACAACACAAACACAACAATAAGAGAAACGCAAACACAACCACGTTATAAAAAACAACGACAAATACAACAAAAACAACAGCTCTATTAATTCAAAAACAAAAGCAACAACGCCAGAAAAACAACAGCACCACGCATTTAAAAGGAAACAGCAACATAAACAACACAAAAACGACAACAATAAAAAGATTAACAACAAAACAAAATCAGCAACGCAAAAACAACATCAACAGCAACAAACTTATCAACGTCACAATGAGGGACAGTCAATCTCGAAAGTCATCTCGTTCAGCTCGGTGCTATTTGAGGCGGTGTAACTAATTCATAGCGGGCTGGGCCGCATGTATTTCACTGTTGGAAAACGACTATTTATATTTTGTTACTCGTTCCAACCGGTTGGTCTCGATCGGCATTCTTCACGGGTGTCATAAGCTGACACAGCACTGTATGTCCCGCCTGATATTTTGACCCTTCTTATTCACCAACGACACCTTTCTAAAAAATATACATGAAATATAGCAAAATAAGTTTAGCTCTTTGTAGCCTTATATATAACATCCCTGCCCTGGCGTCTGCCAATAGCCCACTCGCTCTTGAACTATCGTGTACCCATTCTACCCCCCCCCCTATTATCCAAGTACTTGGATAATGTATTTTACATAATGCATTCGAAGGAGGACGAGCAATGTAATATTTAACAATGTCTATAGGGTTGTTTAGTGTTACAATTATTTATTATAAATATATGATCAACAGCATGTTATCATTTAAATAATAAAGATTACATCTCAGCTCTCAGACAGAGACCTTACAATTATCAGAGACTACTAAACTTATCAATTATCAGAGACATCTAGACGTATCAATTATCAGAGACATCTAGACGTATCAATTATCAGAGACATTTAGGGTCGGACCTGAACAGGAACTGTGGGTTATCTGTCTTGCGCATCCAGGCGAACCACCGTTTCAATTGCAGCAAAGATTCTTACACGACACAAGGCCAGCGGACTGAACCTGAGAAGAGACACCAGTGCATCTGAGCCTAAACTGAGAGTCTTCTGTAACATCGGAGAAAAGGAATTGGCATTACATTTTAGGCCGTAATCCCTTATTAAGCCAGTAAAACGTATATAGCTTGTGCTAATAATCCCCACAAAGCTAGTCCTAGTTTAGTCCAGTCACCGGTTGTCTACAGAAGACCTGTTATGGCATATGTTAGTTAGAAAAATATCTATTAATAAAGATTCTAATAGAGCTTTTACATTAGAAGCAACTTCTTCCATTTGCTCCGAAAACGTGCATTTTAAATTGCTGTTATATATATATATATATATATATATATATATATATACATATATGAGTTTTATTTACTAGTCCTTGTTATAACTTCAACCACTACGTATTTTGCGACCAGTTTGTCTCTCCTATAATTTATAATTTATGTCAAGTCCCATTATTTTAGACCTGTTTGTCACGGTATAATTTAACCCAATCGGATACCGTCCCACGTTGGTCTATGGAGTGACGAATAAAGATATCGTGAGCTAAACAGTCAGTACAACAGGAGGACATTGTCGGCAGCAAGTTGTTCGGCAGCAGAGCATTATAAGACGGTTCGGCTCTTCACCGCATCTACCAGGTATGCTTGATCAAATTATTCATACTGTCTTCATAAAATAAGCTGGCCGACAAAAAGCTTGAGGTTAATGCATACTTAAATTGCAGACAAAGGTAAAGTGGCTGTATTTTGCGTTGTACCTGAGAGTGAGTATTTTATGCGATGCTCCAAGGAGGAGTTCTAGATAAAGGGTGTCTTCCTTCATACGAATAAATGGTCACTCATTGTGGCTAAAACTAGTCCTCGCCCTTCGAGATGAGCAGATAGCTGTATAGAGGTGCGTTCGAAAGCAACCCTACCTTGACGAATACTACTGTATAACTGTGAAGGTTTCAAAAGGAGAACGGATCTAATACCAGATGATTTTCTTCGAGAAATAGACATCGCTCACTTGGTGGAGACGAAATGTCTACAAAAGCCCGTCACTTTGATCTAGCCATTATTTCAGCCGATAACAAAAGTGCCGTGGTCGGGAGTGCTGTGTAGCTCTGCTGTTGGCCTCTAGAAAAAATGATGCGGATAGAAATCAAGTGAAGAATGTTCAGTCCGCGAAGATGCCGGCCGTGGTTCAAACGAATCTGTTACCTCCGACAATGAGATCTGCTCGGCTTGCTAAAACTAATTAACGCCAGAGCAGACTCACAACTCAAAGCAAGGCGAAGACAGGACTAAGGCTTTGCAGTGACTACATGGTCAAATATGCTAGGCGAGAGGGGGACCAGTACTCGAACGAGCAGGAAGGAAACCGTATGACTATATAAAGCAATTTCGTAAGGGGGTACGGCACTCATCGAGTGACAAGCAGGTATCGCGTCACCTGACGAATCTTCCGTTCAGCCCGGTGTAGAGAACACAATAAAGCTACCCTTAGGGGAAAAGAAAGTGAGCCAATGGATCCGATCCCTTTCTAGGTGGAAAATTAGTGGGTCAGACCAGGACTACTACGAACATTGAATGCAGTCGGCGCCGCTCTCAAATTGGATTATCTGTGATTTTTTTAGTGAAATTATGAAGGAAGGGTGGATCGCAGAGTTTGGCATGTTGATAGGCTCTCTTTCTCTCTTATGCAAGGGCACAGCGATGATATAACTGACCCAAATATCTAGCGGGGAGTAGCATCGGAGCGAACGCGCAAAAATGTATTCTATAAGCTGATCATTAAACTTGTTGCAAATGTGGCAAAATATGCTCTGCCTCCGGAGCAGTTCAATTTCAATTTCAGATAGAGCGGACTGCGTCTTGTCTAGGAGGCCGCTTGCACGCTGTTTTCATTTACTGCGTCAAAGCTTTTTCCTCAAAGCTCCGCGCGGTCTCATGATCGGCGGGTTCAAGCAGATTGGCATAGGTGGAGCTCTTATGCGAGATATTTCAACTCGGTTCAACATTCCGTAGTGATAATGTATGCTGATGACATCGTTGTTGCTCGCCGTAACATTGGTGCCTCCTCGCGCATTACGGCCATAGTAGGGCTGGAGATAAACTCACGTACCAGAAGATTAAGTTTCGTCTTGGAGAGCGTTTGGCTGCAAAAGACGTTATTCGTTGCTGTGGGAGGCCAGTAGAGTCTATAAACTCTTTGCCATACTTGGGTCTTCGGATTCACTATATGGAAACGTCATTAACGGCGCACGTCGAGGACAGTGTGAGCTCGGCACTGGTAGCTCTCAACAGAGGATTCGGAACTATACGACGACTGTCCGTCGGTACGACAGTGCGCTTGTTCATGCTGAGAACTTTACTAAAGTTCGCGTATAGTTTACAAGGAATGTGACAAAATGTATGTCAAGCGAATTTTAATTTGCTTCACACTAAACAAGAGGCGAGTACTTTGCAGAAAAGAAAATACATACACGGGCGAGATGCCGCTCCGTGTATGTATTATCGGACTGTGCGCCGATGGTGAAGATGCTTTGGCTTAGGCTTTCTAATTTGTTTTGTTCTGGGGGTGGAAAATGCATTTACGCACAGCCCACCAAAATTGCTGGCGGCTAGTTTGACACTCGACACCGCCGGAGAGTATTGGACTCCATCCTATTCGCGTATAATACCCACTAAAAAACCATCCCCCTTTGTTCGGAATGGTCTGACAGTAGTACATCGAGGCCAGGAGGGGAGATTCTCGTACTCAACCGCGTCTTGGGCCTCCGTGTACTGAACCGGAAAAGGATGAAACCGCGCGAGTCAGCCGCGCTCGTCGGACCTCCTCCAGGTGCGTCTTTTTCCGCAGCAGATAATCTTAGTACTTGAGTCTCTCACTCCAGTCAGAGGCCTGGCTGGACATCATCCTGGTGACAATGGAAGGGTGTCTTCTCACCAGCCTGTGCGTAGTTTGTGCGGGGCGGAAATGGCTCAGCGCCGAACGGTTGACCACTGTGTGACGTCCACGTCGCCCGATTCTCCGGAAGTGCAGAACACCAGAATATCTGTTAACGATTTACCGATTCTGCAGATCTACACCTGAAACTGACCGTGCCCAGACAGAATTTATGTAGTCAGAACATAGTAGGATCAAGGAGCAACGATCGGGTCCACCGAACGTGGCTGTGTCTGGACGGGAGGTGGGTCCAGGCGATAGCCCAGTCATGTAGAGTCTTCTTTCTTGCCTGTGTCCAGGCGACGTCCCCATCAAGGCGTCTTTTGCTGCGCTTATTCGCCAGTAGATCTCATGGTAGCTGATGTGCGAGCACCAACAAAACGTCTGTACTAACTGTTCCGTACCGGAAGGCGGCGCCGAGATTCGCCGCGCCGAGATTCGCCGCGCCTCCTTCGCGTGGGAGGATACGAGACAGGTTCTGAGACACCTGGGCGACTTTCCCGGTTATGTGCTGGATGCCCCCCCCCCTCCCGACAGCCCAGTATAAAGGT
This sequence comes from Dermanyssus gallinae, assembly GCA_003439945.1. Classification (NCBI taxonomy): domain Eukaryota; kingdom Metazoa; phylum Arthropoda; class Arachnida; order Mesostigmata; family Dermanyssidae; genus Dermanyssus; species Dermanyssus gallinae. The sequence continues at coordinate 43,068 of QVRM01005103.1, forward strand.
GGATCCCCCGGGTGCGCTTACGGACTCTCAAATACAATGCCTCGACAAAATTCGCGTTATGTTTATGGGGACCTGTCGTTCGTCCATTGCCTTTATTATGTCCCCCAATGGCCGTATTAAAGGCATTCTTTGCATCCAGTAGAATGAGAAGTACGAACTTGCAAGATGCAAGTGGATAGATATCTTGTAGGGCAATGAGTCTGGCCCGAGCTTCTCGCAGAGAGTCAGCCAAGGCCCCGGCTTGTACACGTCGTGCGAGCCACGTGCTAGCACACGTTCACATGCAGTTAGCCTTGCACTTTTTAAGGTCTTCTTATCGAGGGGCCAAATCTGCCAGGTGCTCCGTCCGGACGGCCTGGAGCGGCGCGTGATTGGCAAGAACACTGAAAATCTCACATAACGGTGATCATTGAGCGACTCTTCACTTGTCCGTATTGTCCACGATATGAGGAAACGTTGGCCTTTGTCGTTTGCAAGTGTAAGGTCTAGGTGAAACATTTGTAATCTTCGCACAATTGTTGGGTCTTTGGGCTCATTGCACAGATGAATGCTGTGCTGGACCATCCAGTCCACGATAAAAAGTACCCTGTCTGTAATGCGGCGCGAGCCCTAGGTCGAATTATGCGAGTTAAAATGTCTTGCCATCATCAGAGGCTTTCCAGCGTGTTCTATGATAGGGGCCTTTAAGAAGGAAAGAATCGAAATTGTCAAGTGGCCTATTTAGCGAGATGTAGCAGCTATAAAGTGCTAGAGGTAAGTTGCTAACTTCTACCCACGTAAACCCCATACCCATTAGAGCACATACCTGTTTTCTGAGAATCTAAAAAAAGAGTGCGGAATAAGTGCAGAAAATCTGCTGCGAGAAGACTATTTTCTAAAGCAGATTTTATCGGTAACTGGCTACGTAAAAAATATTCCAAAAAATAATAATAAAGCGCGACACGAGGTAAAAATCTCAGCGCCTGAAGCACACGTTCTCACCGCACAATACAAGTTGTATCAATCAAAGCGCATTTACACACATTTTTGTCGTAGGAGGGGAAAGAGAATAGCGCCGGTTGTGTTGTCGGTTCGATGCAAGAATAATAATAATGTGATATATATATATATATATATATATATATATATATCCAAAAAAATCATAACATAAAAAATATAATGCTGACGATGATTAAATTGAACAAATAATAATAATAATAATAATAATAATAATAAATTATTTAGCTAGCCATGCCTGTATGGCGGCCACGATGAACAGGATGAGAGAGTTTGCAAGTGCGCCATAATTATGACTACTGCTTGCTAGGTTACAACACAAACAAGAAAACACTACGTTCGTTTGCCCGTTGTTCGTCAATACGCGCGACGGTTGTTGGCGTGACTCAGCGTCAAAGGGGGCAATAAATTCGTATGATGATGATGAGAATAATAATAATGATCATAATCTCCTCCCCTCCGATCGTTTTCGCGTCTTCCGCGTTTCTTCGTCTGTTTCGAGAATTGTCCCAGTCATGAGTCACGACCACCGCCGCCGCCGCTACCGCGTCTGGTTATGATGAGGTGGGCTACAGGTCCCCCATCATCATCATCGTCGCCATCGCCATCACCAGCAGAAGCAGCACCACCACCACCATAAGTCGGCATTTTCTCCCTCGCTCACCGCGTGTGCCGCCGCCGTTCTGATGACGGGCCAAGCTGACGGATCACCAACAGATCTTGTCAGCCAGGTCGTGATGTCGCACGCACGTTGACGTGCGACGACAACAACAACAACAATGCCGACACTGACGATATTAATAATAATAAAAATAATAATAATAACTAAATAAATAATAGTAACATCGTTTAACATAGAACAATTTATTTCACAATATTATGGACGATAAAATGAATGACAATAAAAGAATTGGCGATTTTTCCTTAAGCCCGAAAATAATAATAATAATAATAATAACAATAATAATAATAATAATAATAATAATAATAATAATAATAATAATAATAATAATAATAATAATAATAACACAATATTACCCTTCATCATCATCATCATTATTACCACTACCTTAATTAACGTATTGGTGATTTCAATGCTAATGGTGAGGATACCGATGGTGATAAAGAAAACCTAAGCTAAACTATAAGCATCGTCATACTGGTGATACCACCAACATCATGACGATAACTATGCTCCTGCTGTTGCTGCTGTTACTGATAATGATGATGGTGATGATGATAAGAGCGAGAGCGGTGAACAAACGTCCGACAAAAATTGGAGGAAAAAAAAGGAAGATGGGCATAGGAAGATGGGGAAAAACGGAGAAAGCAGACAGCGGCAGGTCGACGACGTCGAATTTAATGATGATGATGACGACGACGACGACGATGTTCATGATGTTCATGATGTGGTCGGTGACAACAATGAGTTGAACATATCACATGGATTGTGTGTGAGGGCGATGATGTTGATGATGATGGCGGCGGAGGTGGCAATGATTATGATAGTGATGATTGTGATGATGATGATGATGATGATGCTGGTGATGAGGGGATGGCAATGGAGACGACGACGACGTCGATGATGATGATAATGATGATGGCGAACATGATCAGAACGTCACCACGTCGTTGTTCATACGTTGAATATCTTGACGATGACGAAGATGCTGACAGCGTCTGACAGCGTCGTGATTATGATAAGGGTGATAATGGTGATGAAAATGAGGATGATGATAATGGTGACGACGACGATGAAGAAGAAGAACAAGAAGCGTAGCACTATGATGCTGCTGATGATAACAAAAATAACCGCAGCTGTAGCAGCTTCATGAACAGCCGCAGCGACACAGCACATAGACCACGACAAGGGACTTGTTGTTGTTGTTGTTGTTGTTGTTGTTGTTGTTGTTGTTGCTGCTGCTGCTATTGCTGCCATTGCAGAAGGTTCCTCCACGCATGACCGACCGACCGACCGTCGTTGGTTCGTGGTTTACTTCATGCAAAGAAGCTCACCGATAGCTCACCACAGCAGCAGTAGTAGCAGCAGCAACAACAACAACAGCATCATTGACAACAACAATAGCAAGAACAATAGTAATAATAGCAAAAACAACGGCAACAACAAGCATAATAATAATAATAATAATAATAGCAACAACAACGACAACATCAACAACAGCAGCAACAACAACAGCACCATCAACAGCAGCAGCAACAACATCAACAACAACAACCACAACAACGAAAACCGTGACGATAGGCGGTCGGTCGGTAAGTCGTTCGCTGTGGCCACGCGTAGCAGCAGCGGAAGCGGCGGCACCACTGCCAACATCAACAGCAGAAGCAAAAGTGCCAGAATCGGTAGCAGCAGCAGCAACAACAACAGCAACAGCGGTAGCTGCTGTTGATCTGGTCGGTCGGTCGTTGGTCGGTCGGTCGGTCATGCCCGTTACTGTGCCGCCCGTCGTGGTCTTCGTCAGCGGCGCCAACGGCCCGTCACGCCGCCTTCAACGCGGCGGCGGCGGCCGCCGCCGCCACAGCCGACAAAGGACGTCTCTCTCTCTCTCTGTCTATATATATATATAAAACGAAAGACTATATATATATATATATATATATATAAATAAAACGGGGGACTATATAGATATATATATATATATATATATATATATATATATATATATATATATATATATATATATATTTCTGTCTCTCTCGCCGTTGTGCTCTGTTCTTCTCGCTTCGTTGCCGTCTCCTTCATCCTTTCGGCTGCGGCTGCATAATGTGAGGTGGTCCGTCAGTTGACGACGGCCATGGCGGTGGCGGCGGCTGCGGCAGCGGCGACGGGGTGGCAGCAGGAACAAGCGTAGCTCCGGCTGCCTTTTGCGTCGGCTGCTGCAACCTTTGCTACTTCTGCAGCTGCTGCTTGTGCTGGTCTGCGACGACGATGATGTCGTTGAGATCGGCGTTGTATCTCGACCGGCGGCCGAGGGGGCTGGGGTGCTACAGAAGCAGCAGCTGGGGTGCTACGGAAGCAAAACCTGAGGTGCAACAGGAACCGCTGCCCCTGCGGTTCCTGTAGCACCTCAGGTTTTGCTTCCGTAGCACCCCAGCTGCTGCTTCTGTAGCACCCAGGTGCGGCTGCTTCTTTACAACCCATTCTGTAGCACCCCACCTGCTGCTGCTTCCGTAGCACCCCCGCTGCTGCTACTTCTGTAGCACCCCAGCCGGTGCTACTTCTGTAGCTCCCGAGCTGGTGCTGCTTCTGTATCACCCCAGCTGCTGCTGCTGCAACTGCTCTTGTAGCATCCCAGCTTCTGCTATAGCTGCTCCTGTAGCACCCCCGCTGCTGCTACAGCTGCTTCTGTAGCCTCCCGCTGTACTTCCGTAGCACCCCAGCTACTGCTGCTGCTGCTTTTGTAGCACCTTAGCTGCTGCGGCTTCTGTAGAACCCCAGCTGCTGCGGCTTCTGTAGCAACCCAGCTGCTACTACTTCTGTAGCACCCCGACTGCTGCTATTTTTGTTGCATCCCAGCAGCTGCTACTTCTGTAGCACCCCCAGCTGCTGCTTCTGTAAGACCAATTTTTTATAGAGGTTGTTTTTTATTTCTAGACCATCCTCTGCCCCCTACGAGCTTGGAATCGCCGTAAGGCGTATCTTTAATGCTTTCGTAACACACCATTTATTTATGCGTACTTGCGTTACTTCAGTGTTATTAAGTTTTTGTTATTGCGTTGTTACAAGGATATCACATTTGCCAGTTAGAGTACTTTACAGTGTCGTTGCTGTAGCAATATTGTGCCCCCTAGCTCATTTCTGTCAACGCCGCCATCTTGTGTGCGCTGCCGTTTTCGGTGCTGTTGTTGAGTTGTTAAATAATGGCGACCTGATTGGTGGGGACATGATGACGAGAATCGTATGCATTTCTTACCGAACGGGCTAAAGCGAGACAACAAGCAATGAATCGATGCAAAGAGAAAAAAAGACAGACATAGACGGTATAGATACAGACAGACTAAGAGGTGGACCAGAATTAGCGCGCATGTAAGACGGGGATAGATAATCTAGAGAGATCCTGTCAACTCGAAACACAAGAACATCATCGTCGACTGCTTTTGCTACGTCGGCTGTTGTTGCAGCTATTATGCTGCATTTCTTTTGCTGTTTGACAGCTGGCTTACAACGAGCTCCGTGTTCATGATGGTAGCGCTCGTCGTGCTGTTTGGTTCCCTTGGTTAACTGCTCGGGTGGTTGACTTGGTCGTTCATTTAGACGTTGAATTATTCGTTGCCGATGCTTTTTCTATTGTTGTTGTGGCTGTTGTTGTTGTTGTTGTTTTGTGAGTTTTTGCTGTTGTTGGCGACAGTGCTGGTGCGTTATGATTCGTCGTTAACTTCCCCATCTGTTCGCAGCGCTGTTTGTTTGTATTCAGAGTCTGCTCGTCCCGAAGGCGTTCGGCCGTGTCCACAGTAGCCGTCCGTCTGTCCGTCTGTGATTCGGACACCGGCAATGGACGTCAATAGGTCGACGGTTGATCGTCCCTCGTCCATTGGACACCACAGCAGCAGCCAGCAGCCGCAACAGCAGCAACAACAGCAATAACAACCACCACCACAACGACGACGACGACGACAACAGAATGACTTCAGAAGAACTTCAGCGTCGTAGCCATCGGCACCACCAGCATGGCCATCGGCATCAGCCATAGGCCGGCCCAGTCGTAAGAAGACGCCATCTCACGAGGAGCATAACGTCGTTGTGACGGCTGGTATCGGCCGGGCGTCCGAGCGTTCGGGCGCTTCATCGGCTACGGCGGTCGACGGAGCGCCTGTTTCCCGCTGCCATAGCCACAGCAGCAGCAGCAGCAGCGGCCGCCGCCGCCGCCTGCTTCTTTTTCGTGGTCAACGCAGCTTCTGTAGTTTCTGTGGCGACGACCCGGTGGTTGGTTGCTGGCTAATGCTTGCGCCTGTGCCACCTGTGGTGGTTGCAGTTGTTGTTGTTGGTGGTGGTGGTGGAGCCGCGTTGAGCTGCATAGTGGCTGTTGGTAGAGCCACGAGCCACGGTACCGAAACAAAGAAAAACTGGAGCTTCAGAGAAGAAGCAGAAAAAAGAAGAAAAAGACAGAGAAAAATGACGAGTTCCTGCGCCTTGCCTGGCGTCGGTCGTGCGGAAAGCCAAACAGACTCCGACCGACCGACAGACAGACCGACAGAAGGACTCAGAAGGCTGGTAAATAAACAGACGAAGAAAGAATAGTAAGAAAGGCGTAGAGAGAGATGGGGGGAAGAGGGGCAAAGACGAGGAGGCGGGTGAAGAGGCATAAGGAATAGAGGAGATACGGACAGTTCCAAGTAAATAAAACAACAACACCAACAACAACAACAACAACAGTTATGACGAAGGCTACGGCGGTAGTGACAAAGGCAACAGCATACTACGAGGCGCATCGTTAGTGAGTCAGAGCAGACTGCATTAGCGTCTTTCTGCACGTTCTTTTGATTGCCGCCACTGCATGCATAATAAGACAAGTCCAATCGGTCGACTTTATATATATATATATATATATATGTACATATACATGTATATATATATAGATATATGTATATATATACATATGTATGTATATATATATATATATATCACGATTGCCTTTCACAGTTTTACGGTCTGAGTAATAACAGCATTCGATTAGCAATCGAATGGAAGTGCTTTATCCACTCATTGCTCCCCTCATAATGGTGGTGAGCGTACTGTTCTCCCATTCTCATCTCTCGTATGTGCTACATGATGTAAAAATGAACTAACCACTAAACTGAAAATCGACGCTTGGTGACGCTGTTATCTGCGTGCTTGTACAAGCACTTCTTCTACACTAGAATATAATCGGACCAAATGCTGGTGCTGTGTATCATCAATAAGCAATACGATACCGGTAATTGCTGAACCGGACGGACATAGGACATTCCGTGTCACGTCTCTCTCTCTCTTTCTCTCTATCTGCGCATAAGCCAGCAAACAGCCAGCTTAACCAGCATGTGGCTTGCGTGGCCCTGCTTTGTCGGCGCAGTTCCGAATTGCGTCTGAGCGAAACGATATCTGCTGCTTCTGACGTGACGTGGCCGTGGTGGATGGGTGGTGATCGACTTGATACGACACAAGTAAGTTAGTGTGCAGTATGGTCGGTTTTTCACGGGATTTGTGTGGCACCGCAATAAGATGGCTAAGTTTATGAGATACGCTCACCGTGCAGCTATTATTATGGCCGATAGTACGCCGCTACGCCAGGTGTGGCTTATTGTGTGTTATGTGTCGTAAGGCCAAAAGTCAAGTCAAAACCGTTTGGCTACAGCAGCTGTTCCTGCTTATGCTGCCGATGTCCGATAGACCAGAAAGAGTAGGGCGACCGCTTGTTGCTGAGAGAAGAAGGGCACAGGAGATGGTCGGTGTGGCGTCCATAGGTCGGCCAGACCAGACCAGCTAACACCCGCCTTCTCGGCCCTACATCGTTCATTGTCCGTGGGTCCGTGCAGCTAAGTTCAACCGTGCAACACGGCGAGGTAAAGCTGACCGACAAACATTGGGAGGCGGTACGTGTTCGCCTCTCGTATAGGTAGGTATATGCTAAGGACTTTAGGACTGTTTCATTTCTGTGTGACTGTGAGGCGTGCCATCTAGCGGCCGACGACTAAAACCAACGGCTTAAATATCCAACAATAGGCCTCGACGGAGTGCAGATCAAGGTTTTCTAACGTTGATGATATTTGCGTCTGTTTTGAACTACTTGCCTCAGCAGACTGCCGTGCCATGACTGAAATCTGCATTTAATGGTCTCAGTTTTAACTCGTGTCGGTCATCCAGCAGGGCGCGACGCGCGACAAACAACATAAACTTGTGTTTCTTTTCTATACGTACACGTTTGATCGTCTGGGATTCGATCCGGGTAAAAAAGAGCTCTCATCACGACTCGCACTGCAACAAGAAGGCTACTCTGAGAGATGAATACGTCCTTGGCAGCCGTAAAACACAGCTAAACTTGCGAGGCACTTCGCCGTTGACAATTTTATCATTTATCGAGCGCGAACATGATTCAACTGAAAGTCTATAAAAGTAAAGTTTGCAGACTACTTCAACCACCTTACTACGTCGACGAGTATGGTTAAAGATTATCTGCAAATTCTCCAGTGTCTTAAAGTTCCCAAAAGCCAAGCAAGTGAGAAAAGTTTTCATTGATCACATTTGCAAGCGTAAGCAGTAGTTGAATTTTGATAGATCTTGCTACTAACGAGACGGTCAATCCATATGGAGTAACTCGGCACGTACACTTGGTTTTGCTATGGTTGGCCCAAATGAACAGTGAACATGCGTGACAGCATCATAATTGAAGAAGCGACAACAGCGCCATAATTTAGGGTCGCAGTGGAACATGGAGTGTATCCCAGGTCGCGTGTGCGAAAACAACCAATTTACCTGTTCGTGTGAGAGCATTTATGGTAGGCTTTACGCGTGGTAGAGATAGATGCCACAGACTGTTATGGTCCCGAACGTGGAAACTAGCTAGAAGAAACTTGCCTCCCAATTCCGGCCTGTTTCGCTTAGCCATTGCGTGATGAAACGGTGGGCGCTGGTTGGAGTGGTTCTAAAAGTTGTCGTTTCGTTTGCCGTTTGCGGACGTGACACGTTCGCAGTGGACACAGGCGTGCGTGAGCTCGAGTATCTGTACGAACGGTCACTCATCTGCAATCGGCCTAAATCCTCGGTTTCATAGATCCCGGGACGCTACGGTATGTGAGACACTGGTCACGTCGTACCGTAAACGCGCGAGTCAGGAAACCGAAGTCGTGGCGAAGCTTTTGATATGCTTACTGCCACTGCTTTATTGGCTAGATTTTGTTTAATTGTGCACCGCAGCAATTACGGGTTAGTCTACTCGGGTGAGTGTTTCAGGGTTAGTGTCTATAAAGCCAAAGTTTGCCGACTACTTCAACCGCCCCGTTACGTTGCCGATGTTGTTTAAAGACCGTGTATCATTTCTGATTGTTCTAACGTTCTTTACCCAAGAGCCGTTCTCAGCAATGGCATTTGATCACGTTTGCACAAAGTGAATAGAAGAATGTTTTTGACAAATCTTGCTGCAACTCGATATGCAGACTTGGTATATAAATATATATATATATATATGTATACATACATATATATAAATGTATGTATACATATATATATATATATATATATATATATATATATATATATATATATATATATATATATGGTTACATAGTTTTATTAACAAATGGCTGGTTTAAGCATTTGGTATAGACATTATATAAAATAAAACTAAACCAAACTGGCTTCCCGTATGGGTCGCCAGGGGAAAATATGGCGCACTGAAGTAACGTAGTTCATGCCAAACGTCGTTGTGGTCACGTTTGAACGTGTGTGGTCATACGGGCCAGAGGGAATCGCTCAGTGGCAGGCGACCTGCTTCGTTTAACGGCGACGAAACAGTGAAACGGTGGACGCCGGCTGAGTGGTTCGACGGGTTTTCGTTTCGTCCGCTGTTCGCGCTCTCGCTATCGGAGCATGAGTGGATGAGCTCTTCTTAATCTTCGTCAGTCGCAGCGTCAGTTTGCGCCGCCAGGAGATAACGTTGTCGTATGATGAACGACCGGTATTCCATTTTCGCTTCTGTCACGATGCGTAAATCCCCATAATCGCCTTTCAGCTGTCATCCGCAAGTGATAACAATAATGATGATAATAATAATTATTATTATAGTAATGATGATGATGATGATGAGGACAGTAGTAATAGTAATAAAAAAAACGTATTTATAGTAACTGAATTCCGCAATACTTGTGTACTATATATATATATATATATATATATATATATATATATATATATATATATGTAGTCACTATCATCAAGACACTCGTCAAGGTAATAAATTAAAATATTATTTAAAAAAATCGGTTTAATACAGGTTCTGATTACTAAGTTGCGTTGTGTTTGACGTATAATATATATATATATATATATATATATATATATATTAAAGCGCTGAGGAACTATTCACAAATAGAGCCTAGACAGAGTGTTTAGAAGCTTAGATCATAGGCAACAGACAGAAATAATCGCAAGGAGTTCTTCAAGTCGTTGTTTTATGTTGATGAATCTATGCGAGCTGCAAGACAGCGTAGGCGGTACATTAAGCGAATTGCAGGGTGGTTGTACATGTACTCGGTGGTTGTACATGAAATCAATACGATCCCTCAGCGCTTTCTACATAACGCTAGCATATGACGTACTGTATTGTAACGCATACTGCGTTGTAAAAAAAAGTCGATACAGATCCTTAACACCATGCAACCAACCAAACGTTGCGAATGAGTATTTTAAGGCCATTGGACAGAAACATAGGAAATAGGGAATCCAAAGGTAAGCGGAATGTTTAACGTCGTGCTGTTTGACAAGTATTAGACCTTGGCACTTTGATCATTAAATATCAAAATAACGTCGCGAGACCTGCTAGATGCGACCAAGACCGAGCCAGCATGCTCACAAGTCTGCTTGGCACAGCGTCGTCGTAATATCTATAAATTCTGTTGTAGCGTTTTCCTCAAATCAAAGCATGTCTTAGCCAACGTATCTCATTATTACAGCATAACATATTAACGGTAATTCGAATCAGAATATCGATATATTTAGACCCAAATACTGGCCTATAGCACATATCACATCATTGTTACCCTGGTATATCTTTCCGAGGACATACTTATTGAGGTTTCTAAACAGACAATAGTCGCCAAGTCTAAGAAGCCAAGTCTGAAGAACATAGGGATGCTCGACAATTTGGAACTTTAGTTTGCTTTAATTTGCCATGGCGAAAAAAGACGTGTGGATGAGCGCATTGTCATGTTAAAGCCACACAGCCCTCTTCTGCATCGTGAGTCGTAGTGCTAAAATGCGTTTCTTCAGCTGGCCCAAGAGTGTTGCGTAGTTCTCGCCAGTGGTTGCTCCTAGGGTACTCGCTCAAAAGACAGTCAATTAATAGAATCTCGTTTGCTTTCTAGAAAACGATCGCCAAAACCATTTCGGTTGAGATGTGCCTCTTTACCCTGGTGGAAGCCTTATATATTTTGCCGCGTGTGGTTCACTCGCTGGCGACACCTCCCCGTTCTGGAGGGATGTTGTAGATTCCGGTTTCCTCAGCCGTTACGAATCAGCCCAAAAATCCTGCGGATTTTCTCTCGAAGGTTCTAAATCTCTCCGAATGGGATATGGATTGGGTATATAATATTGTGTGAGTTAGTTACTTACTCGTTATTTCATACGGTAGCGACTTTGCTTTAATTTAATTCATGCATAATAGCTGACAAAATATTTTACGCATTGCACCATAGCCGATGCCCATCTCTTCCGCTAATAATTTCAGGTTCAATCGTTTGTTGGCCGTCAGAAGCTTGCGGACTTCCAGCACAGTTTTCTCATCCGAAGCTTTTTTTTTGGTTCTGGAAGGTTTCGGCAAGCTGTTTTGGCCATCCATAACGTGGTGCTTCCTCGGTGCCCGCAGAACTCATTTAAAATGAGGTAATCTATTTGGTAATGGTACTATATGCCGGTGCATTAGTTCTGTAAACTGCACTTAATTTGGCTTTAATTTTTGTTGCAGTTAAGCCTGTTAAATGGTTTAATTACAACATAGTTTCTTATTCTGCTCGATTGTCACTGGATGGTATTCTACAAACGCAATTCGAAACCAATCCAATCGTGGCCGTTTATTTTTATTACTCCCAAAGAACGTCTTTCTTCGGCGCTGTAGCTGGCATGAGCTTTTTTTTAATTGTAGACAGGCGATGCTACGAACTTTTTAATCTATCTTGATTACATATATCATCTACTACTCATCCCATGAAGCGGGTATAACGGGATAGATATGATACACACATGAGAAATGCCTAGAAATGTTGTCCTTATACAAGTTTGGCTTTGCTCTTTCTGTGTGTAATTCTCCATAGTTAAACCACCCAACTAAACCTGAAACCACTGCCATGATTGAGTATCATGGTTTTTGCTATCTAATTGCATACATATAAACGTATTCGCCTCGCAAAAGTTGTGCGTGTCGTCCCACTGCACGCGCTTAAACTAAATAAAGAGCACGTAACGGTTCCAAGCGGCTTGCCGGCTAGGCCTGTTTGCGAGTTATTGCTGCAAGCAACACCCTAGAATGAAAACACATTTTTAAAAGAGATTGTTTTTAATTCTATACTATCTTCCGTCTTCTACGGTTTCTAAACTATCTTCCGTCTTCTAACCTGAGGTATATCTTCAATGCACCGAGGGCCGGACATGTTAAGATATCTAGGGTTTCCCTAACAGTCCTTGTGGCAGCATGGCTGCTGGCTCTCAGAGGTATGGTTTGTCATCTATTCTCAATGAGCATTGCTCAAAGAAAATTCAACCAACAACAGCAGGGATCGAACCGACGGCGACACCCCGGTAGAGATGACAACCATGACTAGCGCACTAGCCTCTAGTTCAAGTTTCGTCACAGAGGCTGATGCGAGGGAGAGGCACCTCGTTGTACACGTAATAAAATATCACAATATACGTCTCTCAACGTCTGCATGTGTGTCTTTGCTTACACGCGTATGTCTAAATAGAGGCGCAGTGCATTAGCTGGATTTGGGTCACTAAAATGTGAGCGTGTGAATACACGGTATCTTACTGTTTAAGGTGAAGGTGTTACGAATGTATATAGATATATATATATATATATATATATATATATAATGCAAAATCTAAGCTTTTAGTAGACACGTGGGTACGTCGTTATAAGTCGTAACGGTGTGCGGATCAAGCAAGTAGAGGCCAGATATCAATAAACTGCACAGAAAGGCGCATTCAAGTATGTTTACTACTCAACGAGTGCTATGCTCGTTTTTACTCTATCGCTCCCTTTCCTCCTGAAGATATATATATATATATAGATATATGCGTGTATCAAGATATACATTTGTGATGTTACATATATATATATATATATATATATATATATATATATATACATATATATACACACATACACGGAGCTAACAGAAAGACAAAAGGCCTCAGGCTATCGCCGTAGACAAATGCATTTTTGGCTATATACTGTGTCTTCTCGCCTACGACAACAACTACAGTAGCAACAACAGCAGCAACAACAACAAAAGAAGGAAGAGAAGACGTACGCGGTTGGCTCGCACTCGACCGACGCTTAGCAACAGCAGCAGCATCCGTTTCTCTAACAGCAGTAGCCGCAGCAGCAGCAACGATACACGCTGTCGCGGTCGTTGCCGCTATGGCCTGACGTACCTCGACCGACCGCCCAGCCGGCGACTGTCTAAAATTTAAATAAATCGCCTACCTCGCACCTTTGGTCACTCACTCAGTCAGTCTTTTGACTCACACTCGTTAGCAGAGACAACGGTGGAGCCAACAGCAGCCGCAACAGCAAAAGCAGAAACAACAGATACCTGCCGCAGTGCTGCTACGGAAGCACTGATAGTTGCTATCAAAGGGTGCTTGTTGTCCGTGCACGTACAAGACCTTAACTATCACTACTACTACTACTACTAATACTAAGTAAAGTTTTCGGGCTGACCCTCAGGCAAGATTTAACGTCCACGGAACTGTTTTTCACATTGCTTCATACACGGACCCCCATAAAATGGCAAATGTGCAACGGTGGGGCTCGAACCCGCGCACCTATGTGTCTCCTCCGGTTGCGAGGCGCAGACTTAAGCCACCACGCCACCGGGCTCGACACTACTACTAATACCACTACTACACTATACTACACTACAATGTTAGTTAAGTTCTTGTACGTGCACGGACAGCGAGCACTGGTGGTGGTGGCGCTGCTGCTGTTAGAACAATAACTGAACTTGTTCAACACTGCGATAACCACTAACACTACGTCTTCCAGTCCTCCCTACGTCTGCGGCGACGATGACGACAACGACGCCGACAACGGTGGCGGCGGCGTCAATGGCGAATACCCCTGTTTGCCTTCATCTTCTCCATTGCCCCTAATGTCTTCCTTATCGCCTTTGCCCTAGCAGTGCTCAGCAGACTTCTGCCTCGCGGCGGGCTCATGCGTCGCTCTGCCCGTCGCATAGCTCAACGTCCATCCGTCCGTTCATGCGTTTGTCTGTCTGTTCACCCATTCGTTCACCCGTCGTTGAAAGAGACAGCAACAACGACGAGAAACGAGGCAAACGGAAGAAAAATGAGACCAACAACATGAGCCGGAGGCGGCGGCATTGGCGGCCGCGGCGGCCGCTTTGGCCTCTCGACCGGCGTCCGATAACGCCTGTCGTCCGTCGCCATTCATGGTCGACGCATCGGCGTCGTCAACGTTGCCCCAGCAGCGCATCACCACTAGCCTAGGCCAGCCCGGACATGGCGAGCCGTTCAGACTCTTGCCCACCTCAAACGTCTGTCTGTCTGTCCCCCCCCTCTCCAACCTGTCTATCTCGAACGTTCTCCTGGTTACCAGCTAACTCGGCGCTGATATGCCTTTGCCAGTAACGGTCCGTCCTCATCCAGTATTGGTGGCAAAGACAACCAACAAAACAACAACAACAACAACAACAACGATAATGGCGACGACAATAAAACAACAACAACAACCACGATAATGGCGACGACAATAATAAAGCAACAACAACGACAACCGCGAAGATAACAACAATAACAAAAGCAACAACAATCACATTATTATTGTTGTTGTTTGTAAGCTTCTCGCGTTGCTTGCGCCATTGTTGCCGCTGATGCTGATGTCGTTGCTGTTACCGTGCTTGTTGTTAATAACACACCGCCAACTTGAGGTAAGCACAGCGCGTTATTGTTGCTGTTGTTCTTGCTACTGGTGCAGTTGTTGTTGTTGTTGGTGTTGTTGTTGTAGCTTTTGTTGTTCGTTGTAGTCATTGCTATTATTGTTGCTGTTGTCGTTAGTGTTATTTATTATTGTTGCTTTTGCTTCTGCTAGCGTAGTTTGGTCGTAGTTTGTTACTCTCTCGTTCGTAGCCGTTGACCACGGCGGTGGCCCGTACAATTTAGCGTAGGGTGTAAACGAAATTAATTACAACTTCGTCGCCGCGTTTCAACGAATACGTGACAATTATTTCTTCGCCCATAGATCCTGTCGCCAATTTATCAGTGAAAAAATGACCTCATGCTAGAGCGCTGCTAGGCAGTGTCTACTTGCCGCATGTACATACATACTCCTGGCACGGAACGCCTCAAAGAGATAAAGCTGTGATGTATGAATGTCCGTCGTAACTCTCGGGCGCGCTCTCTCTCTTTCTCTCTCTCTCTCTCGGTCTGTATCTCACACTCACAAAAATCATTCCTATGGCACCTCAGCGTCTCGCACGTGAGGTCGCCATGCACAGTCGGTGACTAGCATCTGCAGTAGCACCTCACCGGACGGCGCTCTTCAATAGATGCCCGCAGTGAAGAACGCCGATGGTCGCCAGACCGGAGTGTTAGAAATCCCATTCCCGAACGATGGCTTGCATGGTATGATGGGCTTGTGCCTTCACAATTTATTAGGAAAATGGAAGCGCGCTGTAAGGCAAACTAAGTGGTAAAAGCTGTGTGTACTGCAAGTAGCACGACATGTTTACATATATATATATATATATATATATATATATATATATATATATATATTTATTAGGTTGATGCAAACGTTCTTACTGCTTTGGTATCTACTCGGTATTAAGGCCTGCAGTTTATGTAAGAGCGCCCATTTCTGCATCAGGCCGTAGGCTCCACTTTAGCGCCAAAAACGCCGAAAAGGCGGATAAACGGTGAACGTACAAGTGCAAATTTGGAGTCGTTTATGTAGGAGTTCCGAAAAGATACCAACACTGCTGTAGCTTGTGAAAACGTCTCTACCATATTTGGAGACAACACAATCAATGGAAAGACGTGCGAAAAATAGTTGGCCAAATTTTGTGATGTAGATTTGACCTGGAAGATAAAGCAAGGTCCGGTCGATCCTCTTTACTGAAAAAAAGACGTTCTGCGCTTAAAAATACTCGTACAACAAAGTCCAATACCGCTTAAGAAATTGAGGAATAATTTGAAGTTGACCAAGCAATAATTGTCAGGATGCTATAGAATAACTGCTAACCTCGTCCAATATATAGATAACACCTAGGGTAATGCAATGGTAGTAGCCTTGCTATGTAGGTCGACGAATTAACGTTTGATTATTTTTCTCCGCTCTCTTTCATCGATCTGAGGTGAAGGTTTTGAGAAATTATTGATTATTACAGTCTTGCCGGTACTGTTTACATACCTATATGGCTGCAGAGCTAAACGGTAAGTTATCCGATACAAAGACTTATTTAGAGCACATTATACAACAAAAGGCTCCCTCATGACTCTGACTAAATTGTTCGCGTAGAACCTTGCAGAGAGCCTTCGTTTAGGCTGTTAGTCTGCCAAAGGTATAGATGGACGGAGTCGCTTTGGTCCAGGCTGTCTAACGGGGTCTTTAATATAGTGGAGGTCTGGAGGAGAGTGATCGTGTAGATGTATCGTACGATGTCTTAAAATAAGTTGTATATTATCCCTAGAATCGAAATCCTAGTACGGATATATATATATATATATATATATATATATATATAATATATATATATATATAGGACCTGCATCGTACACACCGATGATTGTACATTTTAGCTTGTGGTATTTGTCATCAAGCCAAAGCTTTGTATAAGTCCTTCTTATCTCAATTGTTCTAGCAAGCACGCGTACTGTCTGTGAACATTTTTTAAGAACGCATGACATTTTTGCTCAGAAAAGGACAAGATGTCAATAGCACAGGACGTGCGCATGCGATTTATGGCTGAGCATAAACTGGCCGTAATATTGACAGGTGACGATAACTTAAAGGTGTTTAGCCATTAGACATGCAGGTTAACGAGTGAACTATCCCAATGGTACTAATAGTCATGTGATCTGAGCCTTGCCATCACCCTAACCCTGTGAACACAGTGGGGAATCTTGCAGTCCTTCTTTCTGACGACCACGACAGACTTAACTACTACTACTATTACTACTACTGATTGATTTATTCACTTGATAAGTGTGTGTACACATATCACCCTTTTATATCAGGGGCTACTACTATACAGCGAGCGAATTATGCCTAGAAGCTGGTGTAATGCAGTACAACATCGTTGGCATCGTTCCCTATCCCTCATCGTCTTCTCACATGTCCACCGCTGTACCTAACGTATTATTTCAAAAGTTAATCATGTGTGTGTGTGTTAGTTGTACTTTTTTCATTTCTCAAGGATACAATATGATACGGAATAATAGTTGCCGGCCAGACATTCAGTATGTTCGTTCGGGTTTCGTAGCGGTAAGAGGTGAGCGGCCCCTAGCAGTTTGATCGGTGCTGTCGATTTGAATTGCAGGTGCTGTTTTCCCTGTCTTCTAAATCTGTTCTCTTGAAATGCTGTTTTGCCAACATCTCTCCGTCCTTCCTCCTCCCCTTTTCTTCTTATAGAGTAGAGAAACTGATAAGTTATAAAAGAAAACAACCTGCCGCTGAGGCTGGCGCAGCAGCAGCAAGGACGGCAGCTGCAGCAAAGGCAGTGTTGTCATGCCCACGCATTGATACAGCAACTCAATCCGAATGCTGGCCATTCAAATGATAACAGCAAAGCTAACGCTATAGAAAACTTTAAGCAACAAAGAATCAGACGATCGAGTCGAAACAATCAACTATCTCGGCCAGTCGTTGTTGTTGTTGTTGTTGTTGTTGTTGTTGTTGTTGTTGTTGTTGTTGTTGTTGTTGCTGTTGTTGCCGTCGTCGATGCCGTATTGCTATATTTACTTAAACCCATATTGTTTATTGGGGAGAATCAAGAAGGCAACGGGGATATCGAGGTAGAGCAACAGGGAGAGTTTGGGGTTTCCATCTAGCTTAAGAAGCCATGACCGTGAAGTCCCTTTGGGTCGTCTGTTCTCTTATTATTGCTGTTGTTGATGTGGTTGTTGTTGCTGCTGCCGCCGTGCCAGTTGTATAATCAGGTACGAGGCATCGTCTGGGAGTGGTGCATAGTAGCAACAACAACAACAACAACAAAAAGAGTGATGACAACAACCACAACGACTGCAACAACAACAGCAACAACAACAACAACAACAACTGCAACAACGACTGCCACAACAACAGAACAGCAACAACAACAACAACAACAACAACAACAATAGCAAAAGCAGGACCAATGACAAAACCTACAGCGGTCGTCTACTGCCCCGCTGCCCTGCTGAACATCGGCTATTGTCGTCGAAGTATTCGGCCGTTAACGTCGATTGAAATACGGGCGAAATTCGTCCAGCCAGCCCGTTTGCCCGTTTGCTCAAATCGGCGAAACGTTGTCGTTAAACCAAATAGACAGACGCTGGGAAAGAGAGACAGAGACAGTACTGAGAGACAGATGCTTGTGCAGATGCGTGATGGTATACATACAGAAAAAGAGACATACATACATATATACATACATAGAAACATAAAGATACACTCACGACAGACAGATAGATCTCTGTGTATTTATCTCTCTGCCGACCTGCGTTTACATTCACGGATACGATCACATGCGTAGGGTAATAATAATAATAATAACAATGGTCTTCACCCGCGAAGCTGTCTAAAAAGCCCGGCAGGCTCACAAGACACGCGGAACTCAATGGAGTACTGAGAAGAGCAGAAATACAATTCGCACTCGAGCCCAAAGGCCTGAGCGGAACTAATCAGTTACGACTTGATGGGGTTACCATATCATAGTCAAACGGCAAATCTGTTGTGAGAGGTAACTGTCTCATGCATGGCGACGCTGTCATACCTCCCTTGCAACTCTGTTGAGTGTGCAAGGGTCGCAAAAACACGCAGATACGGAAAAGCGAAGAAGGTATCTCGAGCTGTCAAAGAGCTACAACTTCATTCTTTTATTTATATCATTTCACTATGTTAGCACTTTGGAGTGAACAATTGTCTCCGCGCGAACGTGTGATCACGGGTTCTCTAACCCAGGGTTAGCCCAGTTTAACAATGTGCCCCGAACAGACGCTGCGTTTCCTCGTTGAATGTCGAGCGACAGCCTCTGACGCAAGAATTTGGATGCCCTCGAGTCTCCTGTCGAAAGATTGAGGCTTTACCGACCCGCTGAATCAGCTTGAGCGTAAGGGGGGCTGCAGCTTTCATAGTCTCGAACGCCAAAGGACAAAATTCGTGCGGATAATCGACGCTTGAGTATTTTCTGCATTTATTAGCCTCAGCTAACCTGGAGGCATGACCTGCTCGGTCCGCACCTGCACCGACCATCGAAGGGGCTAATGAGTCGGTTACAGTTGCGTCCCAAACAAGCCTGCGGCCACGCTCAAAGGGCGTTAAAGTCAGACCGTCAGGTCTTTTTCCATCATCCCTCGAAAGACCCGGGAGCTCTAGAACGCATTTTTATTAATTCGGGGATTCTTTATAGGTGTCGGTACCGCGAGGTTTTTGAGGGATATCGCAAAACGTACGGGGGATAAACCGTTCTTTCAGCACAATCGTAAGAAAATAATTTTTTGGGGAAACAAGGCTATATTAGTAACATGTCCATGTATCACAATTACTAATATACGAATTATATACTATACACATTGCTTGCATTATTATTGCCTGAGTGTTGTATGGAATATTACACTTAAGCTACGGAGAGGAATTGCCATGATAACGCTCGCCGGAGGTGCTGCTGATAAACAGAACAAAATCAGTGCTACAAACACGTTATTTTAATAATGTGCTGGTCAGATTTAGGAAATTAAAATAAAAACGTAAACATATTATTTTTATTCAAGGCGCTAGTATATATGTAAGGGGTATGGCACTGCTTTGCTGGAGAGAAGCGATAACGACACAATAGGCGATACGATAAAAGAAATACATAATTACAAATTAGCGACATTGGAAGAGATGGAAGGCGAAAACTGGCGCTAATGGCGTGCCCTTGTCAAATGACAACACTACGAAGGCACGTGCGACCAGTCTATACTTCATAGACACAGACGTCCCTAGTAGCTGATAGAACACTGGGTTGCACCCTGAACTATAGAAGGAAGCAAACGACCAGGCGGGATCTTGGAAGTGCTTAGAAGCTGGTTTTGTTACCCTAAATCGTTTGTGTATGTCATCATATAAAATGTATGTACACAACAAGTAGCTTCAGGCAGCCTTCTTTTTGACCCTATTTTAGGCTACCTATAGCGTATACTTGCAGTTGTTTATCGTTTTCTGCAAGTTACTGTTCACTGATTGACTTTTATATGTACCATCTAGACAGCTATAAGAGACATGTACCATCTAGACAGCTCAGGGTGCGCTCTATTAGTAGCAGAGCAACAGGCAAAAGCAGCGCACAACATTCCAGTAGATTCCGAAGCCTATATGATCATTCTAGACACTCTGACGCCTTGAAGCTGTACTCTCCAGTATGTACCGCTGTAGCTGCGCCGTGAAGATCTCGAGCGCGATTTAGCGGTTCAAGACATCGTCGAAGAAATATAGCGAGTGCCCACAAAGACACCGGCATGTTCAGGTGATATTCGAAACAAGTATCTTAAACAAGTTCTTGCTGGAGGAGCTCACTCACCAGCCCGTTTCGGAACCGTGACTATATTAGCCACGTAGAGACGGTGTTAACTTATTCGAATTCGAAAAGTAAACCTCTCAGCTCGCTTATATCTGCCATGCTGGCTAACTGACCTTTGAAATCAAATAACGTGTATGGCATTCCGGCTCTTAAGGATACCTAATTCCTTAATAAGAGGGAGCATCCTAAAAGGATCATAAGACTCCGAACATTCGTGAAAATGGCTGTGTTCTGTAGACACTCGTTTATTTGTGAGGAGATAATTATCGTATGATTCCATCGTAGAGAAGACTGGTAACACTCTATAGTGTTTTTCATTTGAGCTGTTTTTATGAATTGGTGCAATACACATATCTATATCTAGATATAGTACTCAATCTGGTTCGGATATGAAAATAACTTAAAACAAACTAGAAGGTAGCAGATTAGATCACGTAGTATTTTGATTCAACGTACTAATAGGTATTTTTCAAAAATTTTTTTTAGGAGAAAGATTAAATGATGTTACA
>QVRM01005104.1:0-84430 GCA_003439945.1 Dermanyssus gallinae
CGACGGAAACCACATTCATGACGTTGTATCATATACGTTCGATTTGTTATCTTTATTTCGCTTTGTTTCTCGTCCTCTCTTCATATTTATATATCTCTGTCTCTAAAGATAATGAGCGTCACAAGGATGTTAATACTGCACATGCGCATTTGCATTTATGGGATCCGTCTGACGAAACAATGCCGAAGCAAGTTCGTGGACGTTGAGCGTTGGCTGAAAGTCAGCGCGAAAAAAAGTTGAACAAAAGAAGAAAACTGTTAAGTTCATGTTGACCATTGGCGGCCGTAGCAATACCATGTGCTCACCCGCATAGCTCTGGCCCAATGTTGAGCCTCACCAAGCAAAAGATGCGACTCTAATACTCCTACTACCGCTGTTCACCTGCCGACCAATGGCCTGGCCACGCTTCAGAGTACGTAAACGACCGAACCGGATGGCCTGGGTCGACGAATGATGAGACAAACCGACGATCATCGCCATGATGATTAGGGCAGCTAAGAGAAGGACGCTACTACCGAGCAAGATGGCTTAGTGGCAAAGCCTTTGCCTTGCATTCGGGAGGTCTGGGTTCAAGTCCCAGACCGGCCACTCTTAAATTGGTTTGCATGGTTTCCAATTTAGACAAGGTAAATGCCGGAGACTTAGCCATGACATGAAAAACCGTACACGGGCAATTGCCTTACGGAAAATCTTAAAAAAATATATATAAATATTCACACCCCTCAATTGTTTGAAGTATTGCTTTCGCAGTTCCCAGTTGAGTGTGGTGATGGAGACATGACTGGTTTTCGGTGAGTTGGACACCCCCACTACCGGCCCACATTTGCAGCTGGGCTTTCCTGTCGTGGAGTCCGCGTGTGCAAACCGCGCATTTCCCAGTTAGTCGCTTCATCAAAAAAGTTGTCATCATCATCATCATTTATTTATTGCACCATATGTATGGTATGTATATATACATAGAACAAAAAAATATTGATGACGATGATCACCATGGTGATGATGACGGCCGTTCTCTATTGCGACTGATTGCACCCCCCTCCGCACGACTCACTAACCCTTACTGGGCACTTCGCCGGAGAAGGCGACTGACGGACGACAGACTTCCCTTCAATGCTCGATGTCGTCAATCGGTAGTGGTTGACGCGTGGTACCTATTTGTTCTAGCTAGCTGTCCAGCCAGACACCGGCGGCTCGCTTTTCATTGGCTCATTCATTGGCTTGCCGCCTTTCGTCGATCGCACCGAATCGTCTAGACGCTGCAGTTTCACCTCATCATGAGCACAGATGAGTAGTACAACTAACTGCATGAGCACGTGCGGCGCCGCAGGTTGAGTTCTCTCGCCGAAGAATGCCAAGATCGCCGTTAGCCACCATCCTTGGCGGACGGCAGCGCAGACCGGTTCAGTGATCGAATTAGGTAGACCTAGAGACTAGACAGCGTAGACCACCACCACCACCAGTAGCGACTTGGGCAAGCATCTGCAGCCAGCATTGAAGCACCAACAACAGCAATAACAATCGTATCACGCTGATGGCAACGGCATCAACAGTAACGGTATCCTTGCAGACAAGAAAGTAATATATATATATATATATATATATATATATATTATTAATACGCTTTATTCAAGGAAATGTTAGGTCTGTTAACATCAAGTTGCCGTGGAGTTGGCGGTTTATTCCCCAAGGGAACATATGGTTTAGTGTTTGCTTTGTCGATACAAACTTTTGAAGAATGTCCTTCTCACGACGCGTCGTATGAATGATATTGAACATCTTTAACATCAGATCGGTATTTCTCAATGTTTGCGATATATATATATATATACATATATATATATATATATATATATATATATATATATATATATATATATATATATACATATATATGGTTTTCAACAACCAACAATATAAAATCAGAATCTTTAGATGATTTTAAGGACGCCAATAGCAGGAACCAACCTCGGTAATTATTGAGTGGTTGCATACGGCCGAAAAGAGAATATTGTACGCAGAATTGTCACAGTGCACAAACACTCGTCGCCTGCTAGAAAAGCACCTGGCTGGCCCAACAAGTTCCTAACTAGTTTATAATAAATGAGCACTAAGATATCAGCACGCAGATTTACTACACGTGCCTGACAGACATCTACAATAGTCGTTATCTTTCTTCAGCATTCGTTGTTGAATGGTGCTTTATGAGCAGGGAAACAATGTTTTCATTATATGTTTCATTATATTTCATTATATATATATTTCATATATGTATATATGAGTTTTATTTACCATTCGTTGTGGAATATCTTTTTAATCAGATGCGCTCGCTGTGTAGTATGTCATACAGCGTGCTGCTGGCTTCGTATATAGTTTTATATTATTGCTATGGTATCATTATATGTATTTTAACAAACATCCTCGTCTGTCGTGCATTCATACTATTAATTGGGTTATCACGATGGTTATATTACTACCTAATTACATAATAGTTTGTTTTAGCGGGGCGTTTCCCCATGGTTCCTTACACTATAAGCCATTTCTCTAGCCTGCGTTTGGTTTCATTTATCTCTTGCCATAATGGTTTATCACCGAAACCTAATGCCTCGGCTAGGGACACTGTTTTCACTCCTCCTAGCTCGTCGCACTTCAGCGCGATATGTTCGATGGATTCTACTTCTATATCACACGCTCTACACCGAACGCTCTCAATTTCCGAGTATCTGGTCGCCAGCAGTCGGGTGTTGAGCATACCGGCCCTACAGTCAGCGAATAGCCCAGACGCTTGCGAGTTCGAATAAATAATATATTTTCGGCCGTATTCCTTTTTGTTGCCTGTACAATTGCAAGGATGTCTTTCTCTCCATATCATCTTTCGATCTTTTTTCGGCTGTTTTGTAAATTTTCTTCTTCACATCTTTGGTTTTCTGTTTAAATGTTATCACCTCGTGCTCTTAAAAATCCATCGTATTGCACTTTTCTTCCTCACATTTTTTGTCCATTTTCAGCTCATTCTCTTCTTATTGCATGCTCAGCTTCTGGACTGTTTCTACATTCTATTTCTTTTCCCTGTATCTGTAGCGACATCTCTCTGATACCCCCGGAACGGTATATATATGCGCTTCTATATTATATTTCTTCTCCCTGTATCTGTAGCGGCATCTCTCTGATATCCCTGTATATGGACACAAGTTACATACAGCTTGCATAGACTAATCGTGCACCTGAACCAGAAGTACACTGAACATGTATAGTGTAGATGTCCATAGGTATTGCTGGTTCCGTGCCAGCAATGCTAATTAGCGACGCCATTGATTTAGTACAAATAACGCAGCAAGATAATTTCCGCAAGCATCTCGCTTTGGCTGAGTCCAGACAAATTGCATCACTCAACTTGTAAGGTACCCATCTATAGACCTTGGAACTAATTTAAAGCTTTAGACGTGTTATTGAAATCACAGACATCTTATGAAATTCTTGGTAAACTTTGGCTCTGTAAACTCATCGACGTATATAGGTTACGCATGGGGCTCTGCGCATGTCACCCAACTGCCGCTGGAGATGTCACTAATTTTGCTCTCCGACATCTTGACACGCATTGTGTTCGTCTGCATATCACTCCGGTTACCGAAAAGAAATCGGGTGAACTGAGTGGTTTGACTCATATTGCTACCGTATGAGAGCTTATGTTATTCGAGTCTTTATTATTGCCCCAGAACACGTAAAGATGAGATAATTTTACTGTAAACACTAACGTCTTTACCGACAGCTGACAGATTTTTAAATCTTGCTCGCCAGGAAAAATGACAATTGCATAGTTTTAAAGACTAGTCTGAAGCCTCACTGCGCTCTTAGAACGAGCTTTACGTTCTCTAGATTTTCAGTTGCCCCCAACCGTCTGCGCGAACACTGTATGGACGCAGTGCGGGTATACTTCAAAGTGTAATCCTCGAAGATGTGTCGTTGGAGAGAGGAACCGGGCGTCAGCCATTAGATTCGGAGGTAATGCGCAGCAAACAGCCACACAACGCTTTAGTCCTACGAAGTAGCATTGTCAGCTCCGGGTCCAGCGACAAGGGTCTGTGTCGTACACGATATTTCGAGCAAGTGTAATAGTGGCAGTATGTCAGAATAGCCGCAAACGGCTATTCTGATTCAAACTCAACTACGTTCAACGCAAGTTAGACGCGGTGGTACTTCAAGGCAAGGCAAATCAAGTCTGCCGACGTACACGATGTTTCGGCATAGCACCCGCCATGTCAGCTGCATTGTCTGTATAAGGCGCATGCCACGAACGTATTTGCATAGTTGTGGTGAAGGCGCTGGTGGAACGTGAACAAGGTTCGTGGTCATGTGTTAACTGCACAATTAAGTGTCATTGCCTTTGGAGATAATATGAGTCGACTTCAAAGAAGCACTCGACAAGTAGTATTTATATACTTTGTATTTAGCGCTTAAATATGACAGTGGAGACATCGTCCGTCGACAATATAGGAGCATATCTTACTAGTGTAGTGAGTAACATCTTCAATGCGGTACCAACAAATGGAACACGACAGGTACCTAGCCTGCGACGAAAACTTGAGAAAAAAGAACGTACCCACCATTGGACACGCTCATCAGCTCCATAGGCCCCTAGTTTGGTAATTAGAATGTTGATGTCGACGGTATCAAACGCCCTTTTAAGTCAACAAAAAAAGCAGCAACCGTTTTCTTCTTCTCAAGATTTTTACGGACATCATTGTCACCGTGTCACCGAATTGTTCGAATGCGCGTTTCTCATAAATCTTAGAGATTGGGGCCGGTATGCTGATTGGGCGATAGTTTCCTTTTGCGAGTCTGTCACCAGATTTAAAAGGCGGGAGGACGCTATATAATTTAGGCTCTTAGGAGTATTTGCCGGCCGCAATTGACAAATGGACCAAATATGATACGGGATATATATATATTTATGTTTATGTTTTTACATACGTTTGTAAGCGTCTCCTAACGCTATTGACTGTTGGTGGCAGGTAGGAAACATCAAGTTTGTCCCACTGCTCGCAAAGACTTACTCAAGCTCATTCAAATTTTAGAATCGAGTAGTGCATTCAAACTTCAACCGCCAAAACGACCGAACGCCTATAAAGCTTCGGTCCAGGAAAGGGTGGTTGGCCCATCGCAATATCTATATATATATATATATATATAAATATCTATATATATATATATATATATATATATTCTTTCAATTTAAAATTTGAGTTTTTTTTCACAAAACCGCAATTTTACAATGCTTAAGTTATCGTAATCGCAAATATTTAGAATGTGTAAAAGCACCAACATTATCTATTTCGTACTTCAACATGCCTCACTCCATGCGAAACTAAAAATTGAAGTCGCTAAAGCTTCTCCCGTTCACACCATGACATGCTTTCTACAACCTAATGACAGGTATCTAGTTTGACTAGATTTTGTACTCGTTGCCCATTTTTTCGCCTCACGTTTAAATCATCTGAGTGAGATGAGTACGCAAATCTCCTTGGGAAGTCGGTCCAGATGACTATCTGAACCATGCACACGAACGGCAGGGTGTACGCGAAAGCATAACGGGTGGACTCCTTTAAAGCTACCGGTCTCACAAATTTCGTTGCACGTCAAGTTGTGGGTCTAACAGCAGCTCTTATAGAAAAAGCAAAATCATCCGGAATAACTCCTCTATATACCTTAAATGCAAGCAAGTTTACCCTGTAAATATATATTAGCGACAAAGTCATGAAAACACTTGCGAACCGAATCGCTACGGCGCCAGTTAAAAACTGGATTAGGGCATAATTCTGAATGACCTCCGCCCTATGAGTTATACCTCTATTATGAATGCTCCAAATAGAAACACCATAACACAGAATTGGCTTAATAGCATCTTATACGCCATAAAAATGCTCTCAACAGGCACTCCTCGTTCGTAGACGACGAATAGGTGAAACTGCCGCATAGCATTTAGGCGTAAGAACATCTAAGTGATCATGCCACTTAAGCGTCAATGTAAAGTTAAGCCCAGACATTGGATAGTAAGTAGGTGAGAGTGTCTTTCGATGCAATGCCAAAGTAATACCGAGCCTGGGGGGGGTGGGGAGGAATCCGGGTTTTTTTTTTTTTTTTTTTTTTTTTTTTTTTAAGAGGACTAACTGGAAAATGCGGTTGCACACACGGACATCACTGCAGGGAGTTCCTGCAAGTGTGGGCCGGTAGTGTGCGGCTCCAACCCACTAAAAACCAGTCATGTCCCCGTCCCCCAACTGACCGGGAACTGCTTGCGCATGCATCAAACAGTCAGAGGGGGCGAGTCTTCTTACTCCTGGCGAAAGTTGTCCCTGGGAGCTGCAGGGAATCGCAAAAGTCGCAGCTTGTTGGCCGATGTCTTAGCTTGTAAAATCTTGTTAAAAACCGCTGTTGTCAAGTTCCAGTGTTCCAGGGATTCTGTCATCTTCAGAACGACGTCGCGTAGATTAAAAATGTGCGTATTCATTAAAGTCCTCAAGGGGTGACGCTGTTCCGCCCATGCGGGACACGCCAGAGCTGTGTGCTCTGGAGTGTCCTCAAGTCCATTGCCGCAGTGGACGCACATGGGGCTGGGGGCCTTCCCGATCCTGAATAGGTACGACTGAAAGTCGCCGTGCCCCGTCAACATCTGGGTGGTGTGAAAGGTGAGCTCCCCACCGGGCCGGTACAGCCAGTCCTTGATGTTAGGGACCAGCTTGCGGAGACTGGCACCTGGGTCCCCCTCCGCCAGGCCATCCCACTCCTCCTGCCATAGCTGCAGTGCGTATTGCCGTGCCTCTTCCTTCTTAAGGCTCTGGTCGCCCCACAGGCGGCGGCGCTCTTCTGCCTTCAGGTCCCATGGGATAGTGCCCGCGAGCACGAGCGCCGCCGCTGTGCTAACCGTGCGGTACGCCATGGTGACCCTAAGGGCTCCGACCCGTTGAGCCCGCCGTAAGCGGGTTCTATTTGCCTTAGTCTTCAGAGCGTTGGTAGGCCAGGCCGGAGCCCCGTATAAGGCGACTGACTCGGCCACGGACATAATAATCCTTCTTCTTGTTTGTTTAGGGCCGTATGTGTTTGGCATGAGGCGCGCGAAACTATTGGCGATCTTCAATGCCCTTTCTGACGCCCGCCGTAGGTGTTCAGTACCCCGGAGGCCCCGGTCCAGGAAGACCCCGAGGTACTTTGTAGTATTGACTACAGCAATCTCCTGGTCCTCCAGGACAAGGCGCGGCGGGGGCAAGCCCCTCCGACCCACCAGGAGAATAGCTTCGCTTTTAGCGGGGGCCAGGGTAAGCCCCGTTATTTGCATCCAGTGCGCTATGTCAAAGAGGGCTTCATTCGCACGCGCCTCAAGCTGGCCCATTGTCCGGGCCTGGACGGTGAGGACCAGGTCGTCAGCGTAGGCGAGGAGTTCGACTCCGAGTGGGAGATCCCCCAGCCGCAGCACGTCATCGTACGTGATGTTCCATAGCAGTGGGCCTAGTATTGAGCCCTGCGGCACCCCTGCGGTCATGTTAGAAGTTTGGTCGTGTGAGTGGATAATCCTGTCGTGTAGGTAGCTCGATAAAATCCGTCTTAAGTAAAAGGGCACCCTTTTCCTGTGGAGAGTATCGAGGATGACTCTCCACGGGAGGCTATTAAAAGCGTTCTTCACGTCCAGTAGTATTGCTAAAAATAGATCTCGGCGTCCGGGCGGGGAGTCGCGAATGCTTTCGGCCTTTAGTTGGATTTTCTTTATCGCTGCAATGGTGGAGCGACCTTTACGAAACCCATATTGGGCCTCGGAAAGGAGGCCGTTCTCCTCCGCGAACTCTCGGAGTCGTGCCTCTACGATGGACTCGAAGGCCTTGGCCAGGGAGCCGAGAAGGCATATGGGCCGGTACGAGCCGGGGCCCTTAGGTATTAGCACGAGGTCCGCGGCCTTCCATGCGGTAGGGAACAAGCCCGTTCGAAGCATCTCCGTCGCCGCGGCGGCCACCGCCTCTGGGTATTCCTTCAGCAGGAGCTTAACCGCGAGGACGGGGATCCCGTCTGGGCCCGGTGCCTTTCCTGGCTTGAGGCGTTCCCCCGCTGCGAGAACTTCGTGCGGGGTTACCTCTGGTATGCTGTCCTCAGACCCCCCTGTGTCTTCTAAATACGGGGTTCGGTCAAAGGGCGGGTGCCGCGGGAAGAGTGCCATAACTGCTTCCCGAGTTTCCTCCGACGTAAGCTCCACCCTTCGTTTGAAGGGGGGAAAACCCCGCACCATCTTATACGGGCGGCCCCATGTGTCGTCCTCCAGCTCTTCGAGAAACGCTCTCCAGGAGCGTTCCTTGCTCCTGGAGATTTTCCTACGCAGGCAGGCTCGCAGCCTTTTATATTCCGCGCCGTATTGCAGGGCAGCTTGCCCCTCAGGCGCGGCTCGCCGAGCGCGGGTGAGTAGACGCCGTGCCCGGATGCACCTTTTCCTGAGGCCACCTATTTCGCTTGTCCACCAGTTCCTCGGGGTCCTTCGATGCAACCGGTGTGCTCCGCGGCCCGTGACGACTCTACAGGCGGCCTTGAGGAGGTTTTGGAGGCCCGCGGGTGTTGTTGGCATCCCGTCCTGGTTTATAAGGGTCCTAATTGACTCCCGGATCTCGTTGACCCCCTGGCGCCTGGTTGTAGGACGAAGCGTTGTGGGCGGTCCCTCGCGGGAGATGGTCACGTGAAACTCAAGTATATGATGGTCACTTAGAGATTCCTCGTCTAGTAAAACCTTCCAGTTTAAAATCCTATGTGCTTCCGGGAGTGAAATCCGGGTTTAGTGGGTTTGCGAGTCTCACACTAGTCACGCAGGCTGCTAGTGGCGCATGTGCATCATGCATTACCGAAACCTCCCAGAACAAAAAAAAAAAGTAAGAGTGTCACTTCCGTTCCAATGAGCTTCAGCATCTGAACCTGCGTAGCCTTTTGGGCAGGGCGAAACAACGTGAGTTCAGTCTTAGTTTCTTCAAACACAAGAACAGCACACTCCACCAGTTCGCCTTCTGTACGTCAGCCTGTATTGCAGACGGTTGAATATTAAAAAGTAAGATTGTATCATCAGCATAGACGATGGGCCTACAGGACCCTCTTGATGCAATCTCTTTAATAATGAAGTTTATCAAAGTGATAACCATAAACGGTCCCAAGGTTGACCCTTGCGGCGTCTTGACGTTTATTGTTTCTAAAGGCTATTTAAAAACTACCTTAATCTTCCTCTCGGCTAGGTATGACCTAAACCAAGCCACAACAGTGCCATCCTAGCCAATAATTTCGAGCATATGTAAAAAGAACGAACGATTTAGGCAGTTGAACGCGGCAGAGACATTCAAAAAGAAACCGACAAAAAGTTGGTTTGTTTAAAAAGAATTCACAACCTCTTGAGGGAGATGAGCGAGGGCAAGTTTCGTTGAGCGTGCCTTGTGAAATCCAAAGTGATTCCTGGACTTACCCACTTTTTTAAATATTTTGGAGAGATAATCCACTAAAGAAATTGAACGGTCATTATTCAGATTTCTACGGTTTCCCTTATTTTTAAATAAGGCAGTAAATCTGGGCACCTTTAATCCATCGGAAAAAAACACTAGTAGCCAGGGAACGGTTTTTAATATGCGCTAATGGACGAGGAAGAGTGATATATATATATATATATATATACAGGGTGTTCCTATTTGTGTGTCCAAAACGCTAGGGTATGGTCAAACACGGTGAGAAAATCATTTTTGCCAATGGGTGGAAGACGGGAAAACGTTTTGTTTAGGAGTGAGGATGAAATTTATAAAGCAGTTATTCTGTCTTTTTTCTCCTACATAGTTGTGCAAAATCTACGTTTGCGGGAGCACCAGTCAACGCACAAAGGAACCGATCATACCGGCGTGTTTGGCGGTTTCTGCACAATAAAGTATACATTACCAGCTTGCGTAGCAAAATGCGAATAGCCAGGTTAAGGAAAGTCATAAAAAGTCAAAATGTTACGTTAACGCTTTTTTGTGCAACATCGTAATTTTTTCCATTACGACCAAAAATGCACGTCCAAAAGACTACTCTCAGGCAATAGCAGATTTAATGCCCACTACACTCGTACCAAAGTGATGGTGCTGCGTTACGTAGTTGCCAAGTGACTAAGCTTTTTCGACAGTCATAGTTGTTATGTTTCACGTTGAAGTTTTCACGTCCAGAACCGTAGCATTTTGCCAAGACGTTCCCGCCCCCTCTTTCCATTAGAAAAAAAGATTCTCTTGCTGAGTTCTACCAAACCTCAAAATATGTACCTAACTTTCTCATACACCCTATGCAAGTATGCATGCCTTCGCTTTTGATATGACTGTCGAAAAAGCTTAGTTACTTGGCAACTACGTAACGCAGCACCATCACTTTGGTACGAATGTAGTGGGCATTAAATCTGCTATTGCCTGAGAGTAGTCTTTTGGACGTGCATTTTTGGTCGTAATGGAAAAAATTACGATGTTGCACAAAAAAGCGTTAACGTAACATTTTGACTTTTTATGACTTCCTTAATCTGGCTATTCGCTTTTTGCTACGCAAGCTAGTAATGTATACTTTGCAGAATTTTCCTATATATATACATATATATATATGTATATATAGATATATATATATATATATATATATATATATATATATACATATATATATATATAATATATATATATATATATATATGTATACCATATATATATGTATACATATATATATATATATATATATCTATATATGTATACATATGTACATACATATGTATGCGGCCTTCTTTTGATGTCAGGTGTAACTTTTATCTTTCCTGTAGAACAGCTGTCGACGCAAGGGAGAGTGCAAACAATCAGATCTGCTCGAGCACAAGATGCAATGACGACACGTTGAGCAGGCAGCACCTATTGAACCTGGACAAACCGCTGTGCGGCGCGCGGTAATCTGCAGCAGCGGTGGCAAATAGATTCGGCACAGGCCGAGTCGTCGGTCCACCTTGGCGTGGCCTTTAGCGATGCGCTAGCAGCTTTCAAGCCTTTTTCTCGCTTTGGCTTCGTCTATCGTTCCCACTCACGAACTCAAGCTTCAGACCTTCCTCCTCCAAGGTTCAGATCAACTCGTATGCATATTGGGGTCTTCTACCTCTCTCTGGGTATCTCTCGGTTACCTCGTCGACCATGGCTGTTTCTGGTGTTGCTGGTTGCGTTTCTGTGTATGTATGTCTTTATGTGTGCGCGGTTAGTACGGTGAGTCGTTCGAAACCGCGTCGTGTTAATCGTCATTCTACAGTCATGCTCCTCTCGGGGCTTGTTTGTACGAATACAATCACCTACCTGCTGCCTATCTATTTTCTGTCCATCGGACGTGATGTCGACGCCCGAAGCACTCAGCTCGCCGAGTGTCCACAGCCTGCTCTGGCACAGCGCTTCGACGCCTGCCTCGCATTGGCTATTTTCGGTGGTGTCCGCTAGAATGTGTGTGAATGCGTGAGTAGAGCAGCAGTTTGGGGCGTATGTAAGTCGCCAGGAGTGACGCACGTCACTCGTCAGGTCAATATTTCGGGTGGCAATAGATCTTCTTTGACGCCGTAGCACGCCAGGCTGTGCTCGTCACGCAGGTTTAGCTCTCTTCCGGTATCAGTATGCACGTGTCGCGCCCGGTGTTTTTTCTTGGTATATTTTAATGAACCATTTTGTGAGAGCACTACTTAAGCATTGATTCATAGCGACATTTTAACGTGCTCCATGGTATACATACCTGCCCCTCCTGCCTAAATAAATCACGCCGAGTCACGTCTCCTCCAACCACTTATGCGGTTTCTAACGGTGTTCTGCCTTCAATAAAATAACGCGCAAACCCGCACCAAAGTACATGAAGAATAATGAGGTACTCATACAACACTTACGGTTAAACAACCGGGAAAGGGGCGAAGAAAAGCGTGTTAACAAGGTGACGTGCAGCTGTCATGGCGAGGCTAGAAGGTGTCGACGAAGGGGTGGAAAAAGGGTCGCTTTTTGTACTAGTGTTGTCATTAAGAATGCGAGAAGTGTACTGGGCAAGGGTTTTAAAACGACGTTTTCCAGGCACCGCCACTACCTCATAGGGACCTTCAGATGCCGTTGTTGAAACCCTAGAGTTGTTCCACCTTGAAACCCTACAACTGATTAGCCTCCCTACCTAGTTCTAACGATATGAGAACAAGTAAGCAATGTGCCGGAGCACGAATAATACGATTAAGCATAAAATATAATTAATACAATTAAACAATTACGCCATAAACTTAACTTATACAACAACAAAAAACGCTAAAACGAATAAAACACATAAATAGCAACAGCAACCACATTAGAAGTAGTAGTATCAAATGATTGTTTTTGACGTAAACAAGCTGTAACAACGAGAGTGATTTGAACGAATGTCTGTGAAGAATTATCGAGCTTCTCGAGAAATAAGTCATCAGCATCAACCCAGCACATCGGTATAGATCCGTCTTGCCATCGGCTAATATTTCGTTCAAATGCGCAGGCTAACCACTAGGGCAATTTACAAAGCACACAGACTTTAACTCACGGTCGCTGCATTACCTTGAGATCACTGACCCATTCAGAAAAAAAAGCTTACGAAGAAGCAGTATACATACATATGTTTATGTAAAGGAACACGAATGTTGTTACGCAACGCTCTGGTGCTGGTAGAAAGTTTAAAGGTGGAGCCTAATGCTGATTTTACATGTAGTCTGGAATGATTTCACTCCTAGCCTGGCATTTGCAATTATGTTTATTTCACTCAAATTGAGGATAATATACATTTCAAAATGTTTCTTCATGAAGCCCTATCTTCTTCACGCTTCTGACGAGACTTTTCTAATGTGGTCCAGCTTCAATGAAAGACACATGGGTTGTGCCTCGAACAGCATACTTGTTCGGTAAGAAAAACCATTTTATCATATTGTAAACTATATGTATCGACGTTTATAAGCTTAGTGTTGGAAATACAAATTATAAATATTCATATATATTGGACGCTATTGTCATCTCCCAATACCTCTCAAATAAATTTAAAATATACTCTTTATAGAATACGATTATATGTATGCGCTCCCGGCAATTGTAGGTTCTTCGACTGAATTCTCAAACTTAGGGTTTGCTGCTACAATTCAATCGTATTTACAAAATGGCAAAACAGTAGTTCCTTTTTATGTATATATACATATATATACATAAAAATAGAACACTTCTATATGTATAAAAGTTTAAATAAAAGTGAAAGCTGGTACATATATTACCTGGAAGTAAGATTACCCTCGACTACGACCTGGAGCTTCTGGAAGTCCCTGTTCGGCCTCAAGGGCTCGCACACGTACTAGAAAAATAGTAGAACAAGCTAACGGACGTCGAGGACCCTGCATCCTAGAGCCCCATGGCGACTCTCACCGTCACCCGGATGCGATAACTCTCGGGACGCCACAGTCACCGACTCATCAGCACCGGAGACAAAAGATATGCGGCTTTTTTAAGACAACGGCTCGACATTGACGTGCAATGCGAAAACGCGGCGTCCGTCCGAGGCACGCTGCTAACGTGGTCTCAAAGGGCTGCTCTATACGAGACAGAGTAATATTCTCAGTGCACACGTTGTCGGGAAACAATTGTCGCTCCATTTGTATTCATAATAAAATTCAAATTCTTAAATTTTACATCTATGGAATTGATTGCATTGAAGGTTTCATTTTAGATTTCAAGTTCAATTACTATTTTTTTCTCCTTGTTTCATTAGAAAAAAAAATATTTTTTCCGAGTTAAAATAGATCCCAAAGTTTGTTGGACGAATCCCGAGATGCCCTGTATATATATATATATATATATATATATATATATATATATACATCTACAGAGACTTCCATATCTTTTCGAGACCTCATATGCAAATTTAGAGCTCGCCAATTTTTTTTTCAAACTTTTTTCCAATAAAACGTTGTCTCAGAGAAGTCTTGTTTCGGGGGCAGATTGAAATTACTAACAATTGTGACACTTATTGCCGTCTTATTGCCCGACATAGGAATACAAAATCTGCGACTGCGAGACAACCAGCTAGATGGCTGAAGAGTTTGCAAAAATTAAAGTATTATTTTTAGCTTTTATATTCAGCACCTCAAAATCATACCATGGAAGTGCTGGTCTGGATCGTACATCGACACAAGTGAATTGTGCTGCGTCTACGACAGCTGTGATCCAACGTCAGTATTTTAACGTGGGCTTTTTTGAAGGAATAGCCACAATTATCTGTGTTCGGTATTTGTTGACGGTGACGAACTAATTAGCTTGCATTTCAATCTGACAGCTCGTTGCGTGGTAGTTCGCATCTAACTGCGCCATCTCTGTCGAGTTCTCGTTCACTTTTCCCTGCCATCCGTGACCTTGTCTGACTCTGATTGTTCTACTGCCGGTTCTCAGCCTACTAGCATATACACAAAGCGGTTTTACACAAAGTGGCAAGAATAGAACAAGCTTCATCTATGTTGTGGAACAACTTTATAGCTTAACAAAATTTGCCTCTGACACGTGGCTACAAACCCTGCAGCATAACAGTGGTACAATCTTAAGCTCAACAAGACATATTGCCGCATTCAGAGTCTTTGAAGAACTTTAATTTTTTTGTAAACAGATGCAATATCCGCTTGACATCTGTCGCCGATGTGCTGAAGGTTATTTCCAGATAGTGTAGTCGCAGAGTCAAATACGGGAAAGGGTTGACAAACTCCAACGGTTGGCCACAGCAGGGTATTACGTCAGCTGCAGTCACTCGACCCCCTCGGCAACATTTAATGGCTCTCGTCTTCCACGAGTTTACCCGAGAGTTACCTGTACGTGACTGATCCGTCTGCAATGAGTGTGGAAAAGGCTAGGCAACTTGCGGAGTCCCTACGTTGTGACTCTGCTGCAAGGTACCCTCGCTCCTTATGCTTACTTCAAGGCGATCTTCAGCAACAAGCCGACTAAAGTACATGGATCGCGTCCTGTGTACCTCGACCCGTTTGGAATCCGAATTGCTCCGGAGGTAGGGCCTTCTCCATAGTTGGAAACACCCTCGAGATAAACAACACTAGCAAACATTTTCTTAAGAGTGCGCTCCGGCGCGATTCTCCGGTAGAGATTTGGAGACCCACACTACATCTTTCACCGTTAACGACATATTTATGTGGTTTTGCTCCAGAGTGAGCGGTTGCTCAATAACTGGGTCTGGGTTTCAATAACTGTGGGAGACGTTTGCAACGAGCAACACGGCAGTAAAGTGCTGCCGCAGTTATTCCTTTGTTATGCTGTGCATGCTTTTATTCTGCCGGCGAACAATGTAGAGGTAGATAGAGACGGAGAGTTCGCGCTCTGTTCGTTCAAACACACGAATCTCCTCCTCTTTATCATGCCGAAGCTTATTCTTCATAAGCGCCGGAATGAGCCTGCGCTTGACGCAGAAGTCCCGAGACTTCCCGGCGTGTTAGATAGCAAGCCTGTGTCGACCATGGCCCCGCCTGTCTTTGTCTGTACTTAGTTGATAACTGTAGCCGTCTTGACGGTGTCCTGGCCAGGCACAAACAAAAACGCCAAGTGCTTTTGTGCTGGAGTATTAAGAACCTCGTATTCCTGAAATTCCGTCTGATGTTGAAAGTTGTGAAACAGTACGAACACGTAGGCTTTGGCAAAAGTACGTGCATTAATCACGTTCATTTGCATAATGCAGGCCTCAGTTCTCCAGAAGCTCAAAGAGCTCACCGCCCTCCTTGTCGGTGACGCCACTATGAGTACGACCGTTGAAATAGCCGCCAAGCAGCGTGGGTAGCTGGAAGTTTAGTCCCGCTAGACCAGCACTAACAGCAGAGACAGCAATCTCCGCATCATAATAGTGAGGTGACAGTAGAAATATGCAAGGTAGAAACTACCTGAGGTGAATGTCATGCAACACTCACCTCGATACAAACATTGCATTCGGGGTGACCCTCCCTGCTCCTAAATATATTGAAAGTCCGCCTACTGGTCTACACCGCCCTCCATCTGGAAGACGAAAACCTCGCATCTTAACAAAATATAGTTCCTCTCGCATGAAAGTTTCCCTTAAGAGTACACTGTCCATATTTCCGAACAAGCGTTCTGGTGTTAGCTGGTACGCCCCACATAAACCTTCGCAATTCCAACGAAGAGATTTGCATCTATGAGCAGGAGGCAGCTTTCTTGGCAGAAGGCGTCATTGCTGTCTAGCTGTTAAACCATGCCCGTCAGTAAACTCTCCGCATACCCTAGTCTGCGCCGGCAAAGTCCTCAGCCAGTGTCGGTAGCTCACGCCTTTCAGTCAAAAGGCGCTGCTTGAAACCTCACTAAAAACATAGCCGAATTATATCAAGGCTAAAGAAAATATGGGGAATAACATACAACGGAAAGTATTTAATTTTTTACCAAGACAAAGTCTGCATTGAATATTAAACAGGCCAATGTTATACCCGTTCCGCTATTGCCGACGATCAGGCAAGACACAGCGCTACAATTCTCTAATACAGCCATCAACCTCGCCGGAAAAGTAGTCTGAGGGATACATGATGATTGTTACCTGCACGGTGCACTTTGAGCCAGATCTGCCAACATTTGAACTTTTGTTGGTTTTAAGAAGAAGTTCACAGTAGTGTCGTGCACCCTACCAGACAACGTACTAACGTCATACAAGACTACGTCAGGCAGTTAAAGTTATTAGGCGCTCATGCCAGAAGCAAGCAAATCTAATTCATGTCAGCAAATATACTAAATAAACTAAGAATTTCTTATCAAGGCCAGTTCGATTGTTTCCAGCCACAAATGAAGATGCGCGTCTATCAGAAGCCAAGAAACAAGTTAACAAGACTCGCTCTCTTTTTCGACATTTCTTGCAGATTCTACTTTCATAACCGATAACAGAGTTAGTATAAAGCAGCACGCTATTTACGCAACTACTACACAACGCAGGCAGCAGCAACAGCACACATGGTCCTCATATATGCAACAAGTACAATTCAAGTTCTGTTTGAATCACAAGCTCCACATATATATTTGTATATATCTTAAAGAAACGTATTAAAATAGGTCGGCACCCAATTGTACATTAATGTCTCAGGTGCACGCTGTCCTATTTCTGTCACACCGAGCAGTACCAACGATTCACTGGTACTCATCGAAACATTTGATGTGAAACTCAGATTTCTATTTAAATATTTAGTGGACGCGGAGTTGTAAACTTTGAGATCACCTCATCAGTTACCGCAGCTCGAGCCGTTTGATGGTCTTTGACCATTTTTTGGAGCAGCTCTGCAAATGCACACAGGAGACAATTTCAAGAAACGACCATTGCTTAGTTCAAAAAGACAGCGTATATACGGTTAATAGTATTCCATTTGCTATAGTATTCCATTTTCCCAGACCCGTTGACCTTCAAAACCCCAGAGCTGTGAATGGACTAGCAAAAAATGGCAACTTAATACTGATGAAACTACTCAAATCCAATTGAAACTAAAGAATGTCTTTCAGCAGATCTTGGCTGTCAGGGCATCAGATAAATTAAAACGTAATATCACTTAAAGATAACGAACAAATGCTAATAGGCAGTCTATTTAAGCTAAAGATGAAATACTAAACTAAAATACGTCACCACGGTGAATTATAACTCCAGTAAATAGAAAGGCCTTCTTCGCGAGTTTTTCGTTATATAAGGGATATTATAAAACCTCTACTTACCAATTAGTTCCTTTTTCAGGTAACCCGTTAGGAGATCACCGGACGTGTAGTCCTTTCGAATCTGTTCCAATCTATCGTCGTCCTCAAGGAAAAACCGCAAATATTGGAAGCTAACATCCACGTCACAGTTTCCACCTGCAGATGAGTTTATTATTTTTTGGTTAGTCAGATTAGAATTGACGCGGAGGGAGGGGTCTACGCTTGCCCAAATATAGCGGATCTGCGCCATCAAGTCTTGCCAGATGCTGGCTGCTTCATTCGACTAGTTATGAGGACATATACATATATATATATATATATATATATATATATATATATATATATATATATATATATATGTGTTTTTAATCATTTTCACACAAATTTGCAAATCTAAAAGTACTGCGTCAAAAGTGGATGTGTGGCACGGCGACTTAAAGCGTTAGAGTCGCCAGCGATTTCCCGCTTCGTCTCGTCGACAATTAGATATGTATGGTTAGTCAGATTAGAATTGACGCGGAGGGAGGGGTCTACGCTTGCCCAAATATAGCGGATCTGCGCCATCAAGTCTTGCCAGATGCTGGCTGCTTCATTCGACTAGTTATGAGGACATATACATATATATATATATATATATATATATATATATATATATATATATATATATATATATATATATATATATATATATATGTGTTTTTAATCATTTTCACACAAATTTGCAAATCTAAAAGTACTGCGTCAAAAGTGGATGTGTGGCACGGCGACTTAAAGCGTTAGAGTCGCCAGCGATTTCCCGCTTCGTCTCGTCGACAATTAGATATGTATGTATATGTATATATATATGAACTAAGAGCTACGGACAATCACAGATATACTGATATAGGTAGACAGTAAACATCAACTGTCATGCTCTCACCTTTCGCGCGATGTTCCTCAACCGTGTCGCCGCCTCCCGAAAACGCGTACTTGTTGACCTTGTTCTTGATCTGCTTGTCCGTGTCGGTAACAAATATCGAGGAGTTTGAATCAGATGCAGACATTTTTGTCTGAGCACCTTGAAGTGCCGGGAAGAAAACTGAATGCAGCAGCGCTGGCTTCGGAAAGCCAAGCTTGGGCGCTACGTCTCGCGTCATACGGAAAAACGGGTCCTTAAAGCACAAAAATAAAATGAATTGTATACATTTTATCATTTTTTTTGCCATATCACCTGCAGTACCTTTACTGATACGTTGCCGAGTTAGGTGAATTCCCTTTCGAATTCTTTTTAACAGTACTATTGGCGCTGTTAGCACCTTTAACACCGTAACGCGTTAATAAATGTCAATATATATATATATATATATATATATATATATATATATATATATATGATAAATCTAAACAGGCTATATCGTCGATATTAGATTACGGCGCCAGTATGGCTGTATACCTGATCAATTCCGCACGGAATGAGGCAGTGAACATCCTTTTTGTCACCGAAAATGAAGGGAAATGATGTAGAGAGGGCGGGAGCGGCCTGAATAGCAGGAAACGCAATCTTGCCGATGCAGTCCGACTCGGTAAAGCCAAAAATACCTCGAACCTGGTTGAAGGTCACGCTCCGACGGATACGCGTTATGTTCTTGTAGAACTCCGAGCATTGCCTATATCGAAGGGTTCGCGGTCGTACGAATTAGTAACTTTAACGTTATCGCACCTGTTTAGCCGCTGTGTCTGACTAATATATATTCTCCTTAATGGTTCTTTAATAACACCCTTTGTAACAACCTATTTACAACAACCGATTGCACCGTTGTATCGCTAACTCCGCAGTTGTGCGAACCGGACTATAGCACTTCATTTATTCATTTAGCACTTCAGCATCCGTATACCATACCAATTGTGAGCCCCGTGAAACGATCAAGCTAACACAGCGTGGTGGAAGCCGTATGGTACAAACGCCTCCTTGCTTCTCCTCTCCACCAAGAATAATCTGTCTAATTTTGCAAATACTCAGACTTTTTTTAGTTTGACCTCATTGCCTTATTGTGCTTTAAACACTTCGGTTCTGCAAGGTTTAAAATAATAAAATCTGCGGGTCCTACATCGCCGCTGTAACTCGCTTTTCTTACTCTCTCCTACAAAGGCTCGAAAACAGACCCCGTCATCGTAATGTCGATTGCAAAGTTATTAATTTTTTTCACAAACTTAATCATGTTTGCTTTAATTGTTATAAGCAGCCATCTAAATCCATGTGGTCAGGAAGTGCTCCTCTGTCTTATAAAAAAACACCTAGAGTTCTAAATGTTATGCCCGGAAATAACTTAAACATTTATTCTTATGACCCTCCGTGCCTTATATATATAAGTGTTTAAAAAGATCTGCTGTTGTTTGGCACAGAAAACGCCAGCCCGATGAATACACTTATTCACTATCTGCAAAAGGTGTGCACATTGTTTACAGGTAGCCAGGTCTATCGCCTCGATATTTAATAACTACTGGTGCTCAGCAACCCTGTACATAACCGCCTCATCAAACATCTTTTTCATAACTCTTGACACATCGTCTTCTTAAACATACTGCATATGACCGGCTCCGTTCAGTATGTTATTTTATCATTTGTATTTACCCTAGTCGTTCGTCCGCTTACCCAATGTACTGGAAATCCGAGAAAATGAACGTCTTTTCAGGATCAAAGCCGCAAGCGATAATGTCCTTCATGTTCTCCTTGGCCATCTGCTCCGCCTTCTCAACGGTCAGATCTTTCCAGAGAAACTTCTCGTCGTCAGTCAACTGGATCACTAGCGGAACGTCAAATACATCTTGGAGCCATCTACAATAAAAGGATTTAAGAACGCACCGTTCTGCTTAGAGCAATCATTGTAGAGTACAAAGCACATTATGTATTAAAATTGGTATGCATTTAGTACCTAAATATAGTTATAACAAAATGTTCTCTTGCATTTACTTCCACTTAGCGTTTTGTTGTTAAACATATGTCCTGCATTTACCCTCAATATAGTCCATATAAGTTAAGAGATATACGTTTTGATAAATTATTAAGCCCCATGGGTTAACTAATAGTGTATTTAAATAAAAATGGTAAGCATCACTATCACGGCCACAAAGTGCAAAATGTTCTCATAAATCTAAAGTAAAATTGTATGCATATATTTATGCGTAGGGACCTGACAAAGGATTTGAAATGTCTATGTTTTTTCACAACTTATTTGTATTTTTATTTATTTGTTGAAGTAATTTCGACCAATAAACATTTCAAGAGGGACCGGGTCCACACATCGGAGCACACCTAACAATTTCGTGTTTCCATTTTTTCTAACGTAAAATGGATGTTTCAACCAGCGATTCATGCGATTCAAAAAGTCTTCCCTTCTTCTTTTAATGATCGGAAACAGAAAGAATCGCACGGTGCCATGTCGGTTTAACAAGCTAAGTGCTCCGCCAGCTCAAGAAATGTTTAAGAGCTCTTCCTGGTAAGCGCTCATCACCGCACCACCTTCTTAAAGTTCGCCACTGCATCACCAATTCCACTCCTGAAGAAAATGAATGCCCCCCCTGGCACTTTACTTCGTGAGTGAAGGCTTTCCAAGGGCCTGGCCACCAAAGCTTTTCGTTTTTCAGAAGAAATTTACTTTTTATATCCCGTTTCTGTGCAGTTTATTTGCTACTCTTGTGTACCTAATCCTCGTTGGAAAATATACACAGGACAATACGCCAATTTTGGGGCCCGGAAGTTGAGATATCGACATGAAAAAAAAGGGTGGCATGCCTCGAGCGCGTCACTGCGAGCGCAAAGATGAGTCGTTAACATGAAATTAAAACGTCGACTTGTTCGACCCAGATCGAGAAGAAGTTTACTATGTTTGTCGGAAAGTAAAGTTCATTGCTGTAGCACAAATAAATACATATATTCGACAATATGTGTGAATAAAATGGTACCTCAAAACCAATCTGTCTCAATATAAATACTAATTTATTTGTGGTATAATGAGTAGAAAAGTATACCAGATTATTGTGACCTTTATAAAAATTACGTTAATTTTTTCGTACAGCATAAGCGCCAACTGCTCAAACATGACATCTGTAAAAACGAATTCAATTTCACCGTTCGTTAATTTTTTTTTGGTACCAGACAGACGACAAGTGGCGCTTATTACAATGAAGTCTCGATCTAATCGCTTCAAAGAAACTCTATGCGATTCAAATAGACTTCGAGAAGAATCAGGAGCCGCCGAGACTAGGGTGGTGCAGGCGTTTAAAGGCACCAGATGCATAATCACCTTCTTACGGTATCTGATAATCAATTAAAAATGCGCTTGCGGCTGCATATGCTTTATAGATTCCAAAATACAACAACTTGTGTTAAATTATAGGAAAACTAGTTGAACTCACTTGGTGAAGATAAACGGTATAAGGTGACCTATGTGTAGTGCGTCACTACTAGGACCGCGGCCCGTGTAGAGATAGAACGGTTTCTTCTGTTCGTAACGAGTAAGGATTTCATTGAACTCGCGATGGGAAAAGAACACGCCCCGTCGAAGGAAATGGTGCGCTTTGCGTCCGGTAAGCTTTTCGAAGCGCTCTATGAGCTCCGGCGAGATCTTCTGTGAGCCGAACTGAACTGTAAACAATGCGTGTTGAGTCATTTTAGTCTTGCCCCCTATATATATATATATATATATATATATATATATTGTTTACACCCCGTTATGAGTTAAATACAATTTGTATTTCGCACGTATATATATATATATATATAATATATATATATATATATATATATATATATATATCTATTGATGCTAAAGTTCATGCCATTGCAATACCGATTCGTTTCGGAGGCTTGCCGTGGCCTCTAGGCAACATTATCATCGGAAAGGATGATACGCGTGTGATAGAACGGACATTACTGCTACAGCCGATAGGTTCCGCTTTGGTGCCTAAAACGAACGGAACTGCCGGAAATGTTTGCAAGTTCCATGACGAAGATTTTAGCCTGGACGATGAACCAAACCTCGTCAATCAACCCTCTTTGATATAAGAGTACCTTCTGCGCTTAGATACGACAAAATCAAACACCCAAGAACTCGCGGAAAAATTAGAAGATGACTGAGCAGCCATTATCCGAGCTACTTGGAATTACTTCTAACACCTGCAAGTGGGCTCCTCACCAACTAAAGTAACGCCAACAAATTGGGGCGCATGTGCATCTGCACTTCGTTCTTGAATCGTTTGGTAACCTGCGATGAGAACTGATCTTCTACAAGATTAAAAAAGGCACATATTCTCCCAGAGTCAGTCCAAGCAAAACGTCTATTTAAATATGACTTTGTTGAGT
This sequence comes from Dermanyssus gallinae, assembly GCA_003439945.1. Classification (NCBI taxonomy): domain Eukaryota; kingdom Metazoa; phylum Arthropoda; class Arachnida; order Mesostigmata; family Dermanyssidae; genus Dermanyssus; species Dermanyssus gallinae. The sequence continues at coordinate 23,086 of QVRM01005104.1, forward strand.
TGTGGGTGTAATGTCAGAGTCATAGTTCAGTTTGAATTTCTGAGAAGGAACCAGACGATCAACACGGCTCTCTACTACCAAAAGTCTAACGAGCTTAAGAAAAAATGCCCGAACGCGTCCAGAACCCGCTAATAGGAAAGGCGTCATCTTTCACCAAGAAAACGCACGACCCCATGAAAGTAACAGTAGTCTGAGAAAATATACGACCTGGGCTAGCCACTTATTTAGCACCTAGCATGCTCTTTTGCACCTTCAGATTATCACCTATTCCGAAACGTTTTGACTGTTGAAAAAATCGATTTTTTAAATGTCCAAAATGAGGTTACACTACTTTCTCGTCTCCACGAAACAAGACTTTAAAAAAGAAGGGATCGAAAAGTTGCTTGATCGTTGGCGAGATACTATAAGAAAGAAGGGGGACTATATTTATTATTGAATAAGCCTGCAGGTTCATGCTAATTCGTGGTTTCGCTTTAGGCAAACACGGCAAGACATTATATATGTATATATATATATATATATATACAATATAGCAATGTCGGCAATGAGTGAGACTATACCGATTAATTTGTCGTAGTCGATGCCGGTGTTCGAATCCGCTTCGACGGCCCATGGCGTGACGTTTTGATCTGTTGGCTTTTCAGAGACGGACATCTTGGCTAACTCTGTCTCGGCTTCGGATGACTCCGTCATCGGCGCGAAACACTGGGCGCGAAACACTGACGATGTTCCCTACGAACTCACTGAACTACCTTAAATCGACTAGCAAATTCGACCCTTCGCGCCGTCAGCGACACCCAACACCCAGACCAGAGGTGCTGTCTGTTGGCTATGTCACAATATACCATGTGGCCGCTCGATCGCCACCACCAGCGCGCAGACACAGAGCGCGGCTCCGCGTGCGTTATTGTATATGTGTTCGGAACTAAAAACTTCTATAGCCCGTCGATTTGAACAAAAAATGATGTCATCATTCAGCTATATATGCACACGCAATAAAGACGGCCAGCATAGACTCCACCTATTTCAATGTTGCACTACTATGCATTCGACAAAGTACTGGGGAAGATAGAAGAAAAAATAAAAACATTCGAGAGTGTAAACACGGAGCGCTGAACTGTGATTTGAGTTGCAGTCTTTCACTATTTTAGTGCGACCGCCTTGTAGACGATCAGGTATATCTTTTGACAATATGTAGAGCATTGCAGCACCTTGTGCGTTAGTGCATAGCGAACAATTTGACTTTTCTAGTTAACAGTACGCGAGTTACATTCAAATATCCCGCGCGTCGGAGAGGGAAAGGGCCTGTTGTGATGATCTGTTTCTGTACAGATAGTTCTCTCCTTTCTGTAAACTTACGGAATAGAACAATCGCCGGTGGAGAAAGTGCGTGTGATGGCGTGTTTTGAGAAGTTTGAGCCGTTTAATTAACAAAAAGCAAAGCGACTCTATTAAGCAAGCTATAAGGAGTTAACGAGTTTATTGCGAAGACTGCGTCAGGATGCCTCCTTCAGTGCAGCCTTCACCTCAGAGCAGAGGCACCTTGGCAAGGCGACCGGTTGTTGAAAAACGGTATGTACGAAAATAATTCAATATCTATTGAATTGATTGCTTTATCATTTGCTTGACATGCACACCTAAAGGCACATATCACCCTTTTATATCAGCACAGCAGTATGCCCGGTCACGTTGAGCTATCAGGGGCTTCCCGAATCGAGGCTATACACAGCCAGTTGTACCTAAGATAGTTAAGACGCAGAAAGGCGCCATTTCAGACTGTCAGGAAATGCTTTAGAATGTCGCTGTACAGATTTTTCAATTTTTTTTCTTCGTTGTACACGGGTTTCTAGTAGCCGATTCACCTTCTTTCTTCACTATCGTGACCGGCGCCTACGGGAATCGCATGTGTACATAAATACTTTGCGATTTTATATATATATATATATATATATATATATGCATTTGGTACAAACACTTTTCTCGAATTGGCTCTACTGATTCCAAACATTTACATCTTCTCGTTTCTAACTATCTGATTAATATGTGCTATACCAGCGTTTCTTATCCAGTATCTTACTGATGTCACTGCTATCGACCTTTGCCCGACTATGCATTTTACTTTTACTCTGCGTGTAAATAGCCTTTGCGTTATTTCTAGGATAGCAAGGTTGCGCTCTAAATGGGTATACAACACGTGACAATCATACGTTAATTGTGGAACTACATGTGATACATATAGCTTCAGGTCACATTTATGTTACTTACGCGGAATACTTTTAGAATGTACACTAGCGAGCACCGATGCAGTGCGTGCGTAACTTGTGTGGTCGAGGTTTTATGAGAATCTTACCCCCAGGTTTTTTACAATAATTAGTTTGTTCAGGGTCCGTCTTTCCGAAATGTTTTTTGTTGCATTACCCTATGTGCATTGCTTCATCTTTGTGGGCTGTTAGTCACAGGCATTTTTGTGACCACATTGTAAAATGGTCGAGCGTTCTTTGTAGTGTTTGCGTGAATTGCAATTTAACATCGTCTGCGTGTAGCATAAGGTTTACAGGGCTAGCTACAATATATGTACAATCTAGTAATAACAGTAGTAGACTTTCTTAAATGTCTATATTGACTATAGCGATTGTCGGGCATGCACCTCAGCCGCACAGTCAGTAAAGGATATTAAAGCTGTGTGCGCGCAATTAGCAGTCCCCAAACATAACAGTGCGTGTGTTGATCTTGTAATTTTCAGATCGGACCTGCTTTGTCGCGTTAAGTACTGTAACACGTTGCCAGATATTCCGTTTGATCCCAAGTTTTTGGCATTTCCATTCGACAGCAAGCGATTCGTCTCATACAAGAGCACCTCACTCGAGGCTGCTTACAAGTATGACCTGTTAACCGAGCATGACCTTGGAGTGACCATCGACCTCATCAATCCGGACACGTACGCTCTGCCGCCTGGTGAAGGTAGTTTTCTCTGATATTTCTCAATGTATGTCTCGTATGTGGAAATGCATTCGTATGCTTTGATAGAAGTTCGTCTCGTAAGTGCTCACGGCGATTCTCATTGAGTAAAAATTTACTTGCTTATGAACTATCTTTAAAAATACGTTTACGAATTTTTAAGATATTTTATTTAAATACATCGCCGGAAATGTTTAACGGTGAGGCTGTGCTTGAAAGTATGGTGTGCGTTTACCTCAATATTGACGAACTCGTGTTTCTTATTTTGTGACACTGTTTGCCTTTCATGTATTTTGTTTAATGAATGACAGAGCCCATCCTGCATCCTGATGACGAGAAGATTCTTGAAGAGGACCCGATTACTCCGGCGGATTCGAAGCGCTCTCGGCTCCACAATATGGTTCATTCCCTGGGTAAAGAAAACTGAATATATTGCCACCGAGTTTTCACGATATGGACAGTCGGGCGTGAATACCGAGACGAAGGTAGGCTACAACGTGAAGAAAATGTTCAACGAACGCTCGTTGTACATGGACCGCGAGTCACAGGTCGAAGCGATTAACAAAACATTCGATGAGGCGCAGCAACCGATTACGCAGCACTACTCCAAGACGAATGTCACCCCTGTTGAAGTACTACCTCTGTTCCCTGATTTCGATCTTTGGAAGTTCCCGTTCGCGCAGGTCTTATTCGATAACGAACCTGCCCCCATCACTCAGGTAAGAGAGACATGTTAATACGTGTCTAACTAGTATAGTTAAAATAATGCAAGATTGAACCTGAGTATTCAACCAGGAAATACCCGATGTTGCTTAAAATGAAGCACGGGCTCTAAACGGTGAGGAATTGCCATTATTCGATTATGAGAGGGGGGGGGGGGTATGCTTGAGTCGTTAGGTTGGCCAGCAAATCCTTTCCTGCGTGCTATTGGTGCACTTATACTTCACATGCTATGTTGTGCGTTGCAGGCGGAAGAAATGTCTCAGGCAATGATTCGAGGTGTGATGGACGAGAGCGGAGAGCAGTTTGTCGCCTATTTTATGCCCACAGAGGAAACTCTTAAGAAGCGCTCCGAGGACGCCGAGAATGGTGTTGAGTTCCGTGACGAAGAGGAATACGACTACAAAATGACGCGCGAGTACAACTGGAACGTCAAAAACAAGACCTCGTCCGGCTACGAGGAGAACTATTTCTTTGTTTTCCGACCCGATGGCGTATACTACAACGAGCTTGAGACAAGGTAATTCTCGTGCCGATTCCTTAAATCAGGTCTAGTTTATTCCCCATATACATACGTGTAATGAAAATGATATAATGTTTCCGTTGCCATCTGCGGGAGGGATCGGAAAGTTCTGACACATACTTGTAAAATAAAGATTTATTTAATTTTCCAAAGTGTTTATGCAAAACTAAAATTGTTTTTGGAACGGTGCAAAATTAAATTGTTTTTGGAACGAACTTTGCTGCCAGTCTTCCGACGCATGAAATATCGGTCAATGCCATCTGACCCATAAGATATCTCCAATTCCACAGTTATTTTCCTGACAGTAATTCGGCGATCGTTGAGTACGATTTCACGAACCTTTCAACGTTTTTTTTATCATTGATCTCAAAGGCCTTCCCGAACGGGGGTCATTTTCATTGGTCTCTGCACGCTCGTCGCGAAATCGACGGTACCACGTATCCACAGTGTTTCGGAACTCTTCCTGATTACTCCATTACTTTAGAACATATTCATTAGTTTCTAACACAGATTTTTAGGGCAGATTGCTGTTCTTCCATTTTCGTTTTTTAAATATCGCCAAAACTCGTTGTATTCACATATTTGAATCAAACTCAAGCAATAAACGCCGAAATTTTGCCTGTATGGCGAATGCCGCATCTAAGGAAAACAAACCCGGACATTTTAGTTGTTTTGGTGTGGCGAATGTGGTTAAAGTACTAGAACTTGCCGGCCTGCCATTGTATATATATTAAATACATGCAACAACGTGGTTACAGATATTTACTTTCCCTAGCATTTGGCTTTGATTATATAAACACTAACATGGCTGATGTAATTGTCACAACTCAGGGTGCGACTGAGCAAGCGGCGCTTGAAGCCCGGTATGGCACCGAACAACTCAAAGCTGGTGGTGAAGCATCGCGTAGTCAACGAAAACGAACATCGTCAGCAGCAAATGAGGCTGTCCCAGCTGGAACCGCCTGCTGAGGAGAGTGACGAAGATGATGATGATGATGACGAGGACGAAGATCAGGACGATGAAGACGGCGAAGAGGAAGCGCCACCGGCGGCAGCAGCAGCAACAGCAACAAAAACGACGTCTGGCGGTGATGACGAATCCCAGAAAGTTAACGATAAGAGTGGCGGGACGAGCGACCAGCAGAAGAAAAAGGAGGATACGCCGCCTGCAAATAAGGTAGTTAGTTAACTTACATGCTAGTCTGTCTGATATTGGCAGCTGTACTAAAGCTGTAAGACTGATTGTTGAATCTGCAGGTTTTCCTAGGTGTGAGGTGTTGTGTACGCTGAATGATTTGTGCGGGTGTCCTCCGTGTTAAACAAGAGTCGCTGTGGCAACCGGCTTGCTACAGAAGATGTCGGTCGAAATTCAACGTGGAAACGCTGCGTCGATCATTGGTTTATTGCCCACGGGCAACAAACTTGCGCCTTTCTGTCGTAGTCGAGTCGGCGTTAAAAATCCATGTGTAACTGAATAACAAAAATGAAAAACGCTATTATTCGTCTCTTCTGACAATGGCTACAATTTAATCATCACTAACTAAATGACGATATATATTTGGGAAGTTAATAATCACTCTATTAATTCATTGACTGTACGGCTCTCTTGTTATGTTTGGACTAACATTGGTGGTTGGTGTCAACAGGATGACGATAAAGAATCGGACAAGGAGAGCGGGCGCCAGAGTGGGCGAAGCAGCCGATCGAGTCACCGATCGCGGCAGAGTGGCGGCTCACGGTCACGATCCAAATCCGGCGAGTCGAAGTCGGCCAGCCGTTCCCGATCGCCGTCCGAATCGAGGAGCCGCTCCCACAGCCGTTCCGCCAGTGCGCGGGTGGCCAGCGGCGCCAGTCGCAGCCGAAGTCGAAGCCCGAGCGGCAGCCGCAAAAGCCGCAGTCCGACCGGAAGCGTCGCAAGTCGCAAGAGTCGTAGCCGAAGTGCTTCGTCGGCGTCGTCCTCATCGGCGCGAAGCGGGGCGTCGGCCAGTGCCGGTTCGGAGCACGGCAGCGCCAAGGGCAAAGGCGACAAGGAGCAGATCTTCGGTTCGAGTGGCTCAGAAAGTGATTAAGCCCGTTGTTGTTTCTACTACTACTACTACGATACTGCTTCTAGTACTACAACAACAACAGCGGTAGCTTTAACCTCTACTAGAACTACTGTCATAATTACCGATAGTCTATACTACCTTCCTGCGGGAGTTCGCGGCATGAGTGCTGTTCACTACCAAGCAGACATAACACACGTTGATAAGAGAGCACGGCGTGCTGTTGTGCTGCGAGGGTCATAAATCACTTCGGATCGCCTTAATGCTAACTCAGAGAACCGAGCTTTCCAGAGCTCGGAATATTGCAAGGATCCGTGTATGGCATGTTTTGGCAAGTTCTGAAGATTGTCACTGAAGCTGAATTGTCAGGAACTGCTTCTACGATTGTTATTACCTGCTCTGTCCCGTTTGGGAGATGGACTTGTGGTATGCCACTGACAGAATATTTATTCGCGTTTCTATTGGCCTTCATTCTTGAAACTATTTCTTTTAGACATGAAGGATAACTTAACATTTGATCTAGAAAAACTGCGAGTCGGATTCCCGGCGAAACACTGCGTGAACGACGGTGTTGTGTACAAATGGAAGTAATATTGCGTGAACAGAATGGTGCTGGAATATGACTTGTATACAGTTGAAATTAACTATTCAAAAATGTCATGTGGGTCATCCCGATCTAGAAGATTATCATTCCTTATTCAGTCATATATAAATATACACATACTGAATCGTGATTGCATAACCAGATGATTGTATAATGGTAACTGTTTTCAATAAAACAACATTCATGTGTAGCTGTCGAGTAACGTAACGCTGTAGTTTTTGCGTTCGCTGCGATGCGAATAGCTGTGCACAATTAAGCTCTAATTAATTTTAAAGAAAGGGTATATGACGCGTGTATGTACAACGTACTTTCACTTGTCTCTGGAAGTCTACAATTCTAACTATCATTGTCTGAACTAGTCTACTGCAAAAAGGATGTTTTGAATAAAACAACATTCATGTGTAGTTGTCGAGTAAGGTAACGCTGTAGTTTTTGCGTTGGCTGCGATGCGCAATAGCTGTGCACAAATAAGCTCTAATTACTTTTAAACAAAGGGGTATATGACGCATGTATGTAAAACGTATTTTCACTTGTCTCCGGAAATGTACAATTTTAACTATATTTGTCTGAACTAGTCTACTGCAAAAATGATTTATCTGAGAGTTTATTTCCAAGGTTTGCCCAGAGTAGGGCTTTCAGGTTACTTACGTCTTAATGGCCGAGGGGACTGATAATCTCCTAAATACTACCAAAGAAAATGTTTTCATTCGAGATGTCCTGCCTGGTCTACGTAGAAATAGCTTTGTCGACCATGTATTCATTCTTATTGTTTTAAAGTTAGAGCTTCTATACATTTGAGTTGTAAATAAACTATAAAGCGACTTTATTGACAAGTGCACGGGCTTATATCGGTATTGCAACTCATACAATAATTGTGATTTCGTTTGGTACTTTAGCATGACAGAGTTCCGAACGACATAATACATACTACTGATTCTGTATCCTATTCATTGCAAATTGCTCTGCACTATGTGTCGCTCAATGTTGGTAGTGTTAGACTCGCACCATTGTAGGATGTTTTTAAACCAAAAGCGAGCACCAGTCGTGCTCCTTAAAGGTGACTTTAATGTCAATGAAGCTGGCAGCAATAGTCGTGGTATCGTCCCCCGTACATACTTACAAGCAGGTGAAATATGAAGTTACGGTAGTCTATGGTGCCTATTATAAAACTTAAACTAGAACGTAAAAACCAACTCTCGAAATTGTTTTTCCGCCAGAGCAATCTAGAAAAGCGCAAACCAAGCTCTCTAATACGAAGCTGAGTAAAGGCTAGCACGACCTGAAGGCCATTTGTATTTGTTCCATATTGTCTCAAGCTTTTCGATTATGCATATCACATTGCGAATCGAGGCCTTTCGGCTGGCTGGTACGGGTGCTATATTTTACGAGTGTTCTGAAGGACTACCTGCAAGTTAATTCAAACTGCTAACAAGGCAAATTGCACATAACCACGAGAAACCTGCCTAATCTGCCATTTGCGCTGTTTGACTCAGTCAAATAGCAGACGGGGGATAAGTCGCCATAATCTTCAAGTACGCGGATTTTGCATTTTATTGCATATTCTGGCCCTGGGCATACGTATAACGGACGTCGTGACAAGCCACTTAGATTCATAGGCTTAAGCTACATACTACACGGCGAACACGATTACGTTTCGCCGTGGGAGTCGTTCAGTCGTTCAACATATGTGCACACTAAAATATATGTGAAACCAACTCAGATAGGGTTCGTCAACCCTTTCTCGTATTGGAGCCCTCGAATCCATTATTTGGGGACAACATTCATGTTGCGATGAACGATTGTCGTGTTTTGTTCGGTTAATCTACGCGAAGAGTTGCAACGTTTGAGGACCGTGTTCTATGGTCAAACTGCCGGCATTAGGTCGTACTAAAACTCTGGCTTGTGAGGAGTGTAGTGCCATTTTACAGTGGTAATTATCGCTTCATTGTTGGGATGCTGTACCACCTACATGAAGAGGATTTATGCTTTTCTGAAACGGCAAAATGCCTTGTGTATATCTAACTAAATTTCTCGTGCATTTATGTAGAAGTGGCAAGTAAAATTAAGTAAGGCCTTAGCAGAGGCAGCATCTTTTTAACGTCTACCTCTCAAAGCACCTTTGACAAGGAATGTCGTGCGTCTATCAACATTCGTACACTAAGTACATTGTGCACGGCGACTACCTACTAGCGTGTTTCCCACCTGGGTCCTATCAAGTCTCTGCCGGTTCTGCTCGCTGTCTTACCCTAAACGCAAATTGTCACACTTAAAATACCTGTTACATACTCTATGTGTGTTAACTAAACAAATTCCGTCACACCCAGATCTCAAATAAATGTTCTAACACTAGATGATAGCCGTAGTGTATCAAAATATAGTACAATATGTTTATCTACCAATACCTTCAAAAGAGTGGGTTATAGCACCTGTAACTATAACTATATATTGTATAACTTCTACGAATAATTTATATTAACCATACGTTGTCTACATAAATAATTCACTGGACTTTTTCGGAAAAACTTTGTTCAGCGAACTGATATAAGGGAGAAACGTATAATCGAAGAATGGCTCCTGGCAGGCAACCACCATGCAGAACGCGCGAAAGGTTTGCTCACGTAGACACGCCTGTATCAGTGGGACCATTTTAGGATACTCAGGCAGGACAGTTTAAATCAAAATATAATAAAAGTAACTTAATGGTGAGTATGCTTAGCACAGTCATACTCGGCTTCTAAGAGTAAGAATGCGAAACGCTTGCGTAAGCGATAGGCAAATCGTTTTTTTTATGGCAAGCCGTGAGTGTCACCTTTGCATGAAATTATTGAAGCAACTACATCTTCTAATAAGTTACAAACTTTAACGGTTAGTCGTTAGTAAAACCGTTCGCTTATCTGGGAGTTTGAGTTATCCCTCGCCCCCCGTGGACTAAGCTAACTATCACCATCAGGAAAATCCCCTAAGCCGTCGAGTTTGCAAGCAACTGATGAAATATTAAGCCTAATGAAAAACATATTAATAATTCAAGCTACTTGACAAAACAGAGGACACGTTACCTATTTTGTAGCGCTACATCAATATCATGTACGCCGCTAAGCTAACGCAACCAGCCAGAGCGTAGATATCGAGCATTTTCTGCAAATACGTTTATAATGTTCGCTATTTTGGAATTACAGAACCGTCAAAACGCTTAGATGACGCCATAAAATGTCGTTACATTATGAGCTTTTTGGAATGTTTAGATATTTGAACATATTATCATTGCAATAGTTGCAACATAATTAACTAAAATAACTAGTTGGTGGACTTCCTTCGTAAACTTCCACATGGCAGTAACTAAAATACGTTTGGCAAGACCAGTTTTATAGCAGATTTGCTAAAATATATATTTTAACTGTAACAAGACAAATAATATTGCTAGCAAATTAAACATAGCCATATTTACCAAAAACAACTCTCTCCCCCGCCGCAAGCTTTTTCTAGCAGGCTCTCTACAAACAAAACAAAAATTCGAGCAAGTGCACAGTTACTTTTAGAATATATATATATATATATACATATGAGCATGGCAAAAAAATTCTATGAGAGAACATAATTTATATATATATATATATATATATAATATCTATGGATGCAAGCACCGATTCGTGTGAATCGAAAAATCATCCTCTGATTTTTTGTTTTTAGAAAGAGGAGGAAATCGCAAGCTGGTGCCTGGTCGAGTTGTGTGCTTCAACAGCGTAATTTCGCCAGCTCTTTGTCATTCATAGTGGAGGAACCATCATCTAAAAGACGCTTTACAGTCATTTCTGCAGGGAAGACGTTTCGTAGGCATTCTACATACCAATCGCTCGCCGTTCTACTTTTGTGGATGGAGGCGCTCCAAGGGTTAACACTGCGAGCTTTGAGACTTGAGGAGAGGGTCGTAAAAAGTGTCCAAGTCTCATAACTTCGGCGGAACTGAAGCGGGCATTCGCTGACAGCAAAAGGAAATGTTCGAAGAACTTTCTGGCAAAGATCGACGACAATCCCAGGGGCCGACAGTACAAGATGGTGCGGAGCCAAATGAAGAAGACACCGAGATTCCACGGAGGAGACACATCTGCTGCCCTGGTCTTATCCGGCCCTTCAACGTGGAATCTCGTTATCATGAAACGGCACAGATTGTGGAAAAAGGGACCACAGCGCTCAAAAGAGGCGAAGCGTGAAGTTATGCTTCCCGAGTGGCAACGAGAATGGACAGAGTTGCGGAGCGAAGAGCCAAAAATTTGATGGATCGTTCAGGAGGCGACATTGACTTTTTCATGACATAAGTTCATAACTGGACATGAAAGTGCCAGGCCTACCTGGACGATTTCAGCGTAGTTACCCAATCGGGGAGGCACATCCACTGCACACAAGGCGCACGAGACGACGCGTTCCACACGATGTTCGATTGTTCTGCCCTAGAGCAAGCAAGGGCATTGGCTTTGAACAAAATGACGTACCGTTGGCAGCAAAACGGCAACCTGAGGATGAGAAATCCTCCTCCAAACATGCCGAAAACAAGAATGAAGGAATTCTTTCAGTACATCTGCAAAACGACTAGCGGCTGAGAAGTTGGGGACTCAAATAGTAAAAAAGTCCTCGACGAAAAAGGGGGACTCACGCGAATACGTCTGCAAAGGTTCCCCACCATAGAAGACAACGGCAAAAGAGGGCATAGAGATGCGGAACGGAAGGGTTCTAATCAAGGGGAAACCTTCCCCGCGGGTGACTTCGGCTTATTGCTCCGGTAGACACCCACCGCTCCGACTTACCCATAGTACTATTGAGCTATCTAGGAGGCCTGGAGTGAATTTTAAAAGGGGCTGCGGTTTTCAGACCATCGAAAACCCGGAGTTTTAGTTGGTAACGCCGGCAGTCTTGCGGTGATTCCGACGACGATTCGGCCCGCATCCAAAGACGGTTTTCGTTCGTGCGCAACGCATTTATCTCCTCTTTCTCTCGCCTTGTCGAATTTCATCGCACATTTTCGTGCCAGGTAGGATCGCGCCTCTTTTGCGTGCTGCGACAAATCACAATGCACCCATCGAGCACTTTCGTAATGAGTCCGCGGTAGTTGTGCTGGACATTATGGAGAGATTTCCTAAGCTCGAGGCCTCCCGTAGCGAGGCGATTGTTATGTCTAAGTTTTTGTGAATTGCAGCTTTCAGGCGAGCCACATTTTCGTCGTGCGTTGCTGTTTTTGGACATCCTTCACGGGGTCCGTTGTACAGATATAAATGTCTAGTTGAGAAATGTTTGCACTATCAACACATAGCCTCAGAGATGTGGCCGCATCACCAAGGCCAATCGAAGCTCGTTGAAACACACTTGTGGGCATAATCCTCGCTGGCAGTTGTTCTAAGAAAAAATACGCCGCTTCTTATCTCCCTCTCCATTACGCGGAAAATGTTCTATATCTTCACGCATAAACGATAGTAGCTATTTAAGGGATTATATTACTCAATAGACCAAGCATTTTTAATGGGATGGGAGCGGGCGGAAACACCGACTAGATCGATAGATAGGTTATTGTCAAAGAAGAGGTTGCGCGCACATCTGTGGGGAGCTTGCTCCAATATGTGGCACCGAGATTTGATATTGAGAAACGAGATTGGTTACATGAAGCTGCAGACAAGATGAGAACTGCAATGGAATAATCATTAGCCGAATTAAATATATTTGCAAAAAATGAGACCTTGTGATGTCGTTCTTAGCTTTCACGTCCAATACGTGAAAACTTAACATTTGGTGGGGAGCAATGATACAATAAATATGGTTATAATGACCTCATGTGTAAGCGACGCTTTACATTTGAAGAGCGCAAGTGCAAAGAATTCAACCTCGGTTTATCTTTGTAGGTCGGGCGCATTTATTAGGTCCAGTTAAAACATTGAAATTTTCGCTATAAATTGTCGCTCGACTTGTTCATTAAAGCGGTCAAGAGTCTCAGGATGGATAGGAACCGCGACCTCGTCATTCCACGCAAAAGTACAATGTTCGTACACCAAAGGCCTATACTCTCGGCAACGGTAGCCTGGAATAAGCTCCCACATGGTATTCGGGACCCAAGAGCTCAATAGGTTTTCAAAAAGGCAATAAGAGGTAACTTGTCGAAGGGTGTCACTTTCAATGAACAGTCTAGTACCAAGATCGAGTTCCATTTGGTACTCGCACATATCCGGAGCACCAAAGCCTCACGTAGAACATGACAATGACATATGTTTCCCACCTAAGTAACCTATCACGCGTTTCTGTAAAGGCCAATGTTTATTTTGCACAATGAAGCCCACGCATGTAAACAGTACGTGAGCCTTATAGGTCTCATAATGAGGTTTCCCAGCCAAGAGACACTTTTAGCAACCTCGGCTACATGTTCTCTATATTGTATTTGGCAACCGAAAGTGACATCAAGGTGCTTGTAAACATACTACAGGTATCTCTGCCACACAGTTCTGTACGCTTTTAAGACAACAGAAATCGGTATTGATAGTTCCATTTTCTGTTTGGGCCCATACCAAGACAGCATCGAATATATTTTGTAAGCATACGATTTACTCACGGCCAGATGTTTCGGCATACATTTTTAGTCATCGCCGTATAGTTTGTATGATACATCAAGCCTTTGTAATACCACTTGCAACTTCGTATATGGCATACAGTAAAGGTCTTACGCACCACTCTTGTACGACTCCGGATGGAAAGTCCAAGAGTATAACTTCCCTATTTAAAATAAGAAGGCCCGGTACTGAAGATAGACGTGACACTAGGCAATTTTTCTGGAACCTAATTGTGGGGGCATTTTGGCCAGTAGTATAACGTGATCTACTCTGTCGAAGGCAAGCAAGAAATTAATGCACGTGTATGTATAGGCCGTTTATATTTCCGCGCTAGGGCTTAACCGAGAAGAACCTCGAATAGTTGAATACTCGTATCCATGCGGTTGAGGGTCCGGAAGATTGCTCTCTGAGAGGGAATATTTGGTCCAGAATGACATTTTACATAATAAACCATGGAATTCCGCTTTGCGCAATGCGTCTATGGCGTGGTCTAGTGCGCTAGGTACGGTTGTCATCTACCGGGGTGTCGCCGGTTCGATCCCCGTTGTTGCTCGAATTTTGTGCAATTTTTTCTGCCATTTTGTGCTCTGCAATGACACGACGTAAGGCTCGATATAGTGTGGCTGTTGAGAGCTGTCGATTCCCGAAAAAACGCTCGTGCAACCGTCTCTTCCAGAGATTGTTGCAACAATGTGGTTGATTGCAACAACAGTTATTGGTGCCTTTAGTGGATATCGTCGCAAAGCTTATACAGGGTTTGGTAGACAGAATCGTTTCTTGTGTCACAGAAGCGTAGTACACTCTCGATAATGAGTTACGGGAATGTACATCACTAACAGTATCCAAGGAAGAATGGCATCATAAATTACACAATGAACAATGCCTAGATCGATAAGACATTTCAACAATATGCAGGTCATTATTGTTATTATTATTTATTTGAGTACCAATAAGTACCAATAACACTATAGATAACTGGTATGACAAGTAAAACGATGTATGAAACACGCATGCTCTGTAAGGATCCTATGTTTGAAATGATAATAAACTAAACTGAAGCGCTCCTAAGAGCGTTCACCAGTGCATCTGAAAAATTGCTTTATTTTCTATTTTCTGAAGTGACCGAAGAAGAGATATACTGTAAATCAGGTAGATTTACTGAAAGTACTTCCCTTAGAAAAAAAACTTGCGATACTCTATTGAAACCTCCTTGTATGTGCCTGCTCTCACGTAACCAACGTGTAGGAACGAGCCAACAAGCCTTATAGCTCGTGCACAACAACAACCAATCCCCTAACTTCAAAAATCAAAACCTGCTACAACGAAGATAAATGCATGTTCATCACATGACGCGCTATCAACGTGATTGATATTCTAATCTTTCAGAAGCAATAGCAAGTAAAGTCCAGTCAAAAACATTTTTATTCAATGGTCATATATGCCTAAGTATACATAGATTTTTACAACAAAAAAATAGATATGAATTTAGTTATAACAAACACCAGGTCTGTCTGTTTCGCAGACTTCGTAGAACTCTCCACGAGAGTGTGTTGTTTATTTTCACTGAGCGCGCAACTTCCAGTGATCTAACATTAACTCCACTTCGTAGACCATTATCTACTTATTTAAACATGTTCTGGCCAGTCCCAAGACAACAAAACTTTTTAAATAGCCATATATCACCTCGTTGGTGTAACCGATGTATCGGCGTTAGGAGAGACGCTTTTACGGACAATATTACATCGTGTTCACACTCGTCTGATAAATTTGGCCTGTACAGTCTCAATGGCATTTATATATTTTGCCATATAGGAAGCCCAAACCTGGCTGCAGTAGTGGAATTTGGGTAAGTCTAGAGTTTCGTACAAATTCTCATAAAAATCAAGCAACTAAATATGGTATTACATAACTGTGAAGCAGAAGTGACGGTGGTAGTAATATGCTTAGAGAAGTCTAATTTAGGGGTCACAATCACGCCAAAATCACAAAATGATTCAACTACCGGTATTGCGTCGTTTCCTAGTGTATACAGTGGCGAACTGCCATTTCCATGACCACGGCACATTTAGACACAGAGATTTGCATCCTATTTTCACAACACCAGTTTTCAACGTTTTGAATTGCTAGTTAAATAATATTTGTGGGATTGTCGACTGTTGAGTATATTTTTAAATCGTCAGCAACTAAGAAATGAGTGACACCTTCTGGAATCACTATTCCAGAAGAATCAGCTATTTTATGAATTCCAGGCAATAGTGTCTAGTTCGTCGAAGCGCTGCGATTTTGAGATACGGCTTATCTTCTACATGAAGACCCGCTGTTTTATAAATCCTAGGCAATAATGCTTAAAGGGTTAAAGCGTTGCGATTATGATACAGGACTAGCGTTCACATGAAGAGCTGTGGTTTAGCAAAATTCAATGAAAGAAATATCTTTGGAGTGCTTCTTCAAACGCTGCGGGCGACAGCGTGTTTTAGATCATCTCCAACGATGCAGCGCAGAGTAGCTTCGTTGACCCGACTATGACTATGTGTTTATTTTATGCACAATATGTAAACCAACTAGCCTTCAAGGCAAGTAAACCAAAGTCCGCATAGACTACGCAGACATATGACGAGTTGCCGTAAAGCTTCTCACTATCCTATAGGGATACTGACGAAAAAATTAGACTTCCCCGCTTCATTCCCGAAGTCATGAAAGAAGAGGGGCTTTCCGACGTTTCGCTGAACAATAGCAAAGCACAATATTTTATTGTGCCTCTTTTACAAGTTGTTTGTTTAAAAAGCCGTCGATCTAAATCTGACACTATGATTTAGCAAGGCCCGTTAACGTAATGTTAGTCTTATTGTATCGACCGGGGAGCTACAAATCTAGTGCCTGATTTAATCTGTGGGTGCTTAGTTACATGATATATCAGTTTTTACTATAGTTTTAATGTTGTGGGCGAAGTTCTGTCGGGTAGAGTTCAACTGTTTTTATCAATTTCTTGTTGGCCGTCGTATACATAATGTGATCAATAGCGCTCGTACCATTCCGTAATACGTTCGTCGCGTCTGCATCACTGTTCTCTCCAGGTAGGCTCATACCTTGAGAGCTCTGTAGGAAGATTGTCGACGGCACGGAGAGGAGAAGATGGCCTGTGACTTAGGTACTATAACTAGCGAATTTGACTCTGTAAACGATTATATGATGAATAAATACATAGAAAAAACGTTCTGTGCCTATTATTAAGGATGGTCTTGCTGTCACAGAGAAAAATTAAATACAATTAACAAGGTGGGAAAAAAAGAGGAAAGATTGCATTTAAGGTTGTAGCCTCACGCAACATTCACAAGTGTCGTACATATCGTCAAGATTTTTTTAACGCTCTGACAACCAAATGTTAGACGCTCGTAATGGGCTAAGTTGCCTGAGGTACGATATCGTCTAAATTCTTCCATCGTCGATCTTGATGAGATGACCGGCTTGCTGGCGTGTATTTGTATTAAATATGGTAGAAACCGGTGAAACACCTGGACTTTAAGGCACATTATTCTGTACCTGTTTGATTCTTGTTACGTGTTAAACGGGCTAAACAAGAGTAGGTAAGCACGCAAAAGCCTGCACAATTCAAAGCTGTTGTCATCGTCAGAGTGCATCTAGGGTACGTGAGAAGCCCCCCCCGTGGACTCTATGCCTTCTTTAGGGCCACCGACTTTACGATAATCCTAGCCTTCGTTTACTGCTAATTTTCGGAATATAGTTGAACCTGTAAAGCCTGTTAGCAGAGCGTCGACACTTTTTCGATAGATGTCGAGTCTTAGGAACAATACTAGAGATTTAGTAGTTTTGCTTCAATTAATATTTTTATGCATTTATAATGCGCAGCTTGTTCGGCACGGTTCTGCACGGCACATGAAGCAACCAGGCAATGCCGCTTAAGTCTGTTTGTGAATGTAGAATAGCGTTAAAAACCTTGGTTTGCGTATAATTATACGTACGTGAGCGTGCTCGTCCACCATGGTACGACGGAAGTACCATGGTCAGATCAGTACGGTAGTGTAGGTAGTCAAAACATGTTATGATTGTGATTGTAACTTAAGGACTTCTATAAAATCCAGTACAATAGTGCTTTCTTCTCGGTTATATATATGTATATATATATATATATAGATTAAAAATATAATATATAGCTTGAAATCTCTTACAGTAGAACCTAGTCGGTTAACTAGCTAGTGGTATATTGAAATTGCATGGATTCTCGTTGTAGTCCATCGTTCAGCTGTTAGAGACGTTCTATGATTACGATACGTGGTTTGTGCACGCACGTGCCCGAAACCACATCGCACCAAAGAATGAGCGAGAGAGAGAGCAAAATAAGCAAGCCTGACATTCAAAGCAAACAGCCAGAAGAAGAAAGGAGTAAGGGTCAGGAAATAAAAATTACAAACGAGAATGCATTTGTTGCGTAGCGGACGAAATGCCGGTTGACGTGCAGACATTCCATGCGAGTTTAGTGATGCTGATACGCTTGAAGGAAGGTCACGTGCTACTTCATGCTACAGCAAATACTACTGCAGCTGTTGATTCAAGTTAGCACGGTAAGTTGACATTTTCTTTATCGAGAAGATTTGTTATCGTGTCAGTGAAGCAACGAGAATGAGCCGTTCTAAAACGCGACCAATAACGGGTACGACTTTTAACCGCGATAACAGATAAATAGCTGTAGCAGTGTGCCGTGTTTGAATATATTGACGTCAGTCGGATGAACGACACACTGTAAACGGCGCTTTTAGATTTGCATGCCTTTGTTGTTCCATCATTCCGACGTTATAAGTACGTTTTATCTCATCATAGGAGAATACGCGGTAACAACTAACAATTGTAAACAATGCTACAGAATTTAGAAGAAAAAACATATATACCTTTGAAACGTTGTTGCTTCTAGCTCTGTCAGAAATCCAACTTACCTATCCCTATTCGAAGCACGGGTCAGTTGGTGGTATTGACATTTAATGGGTAATTTGGTTCATGAAAACCTTCACTCAGTCCCGGCACATGATGCAACCCGTAAACCGCAAATCGCGTTATTGTATAGTGGTTAGATCTAGGCAGTATTTTTTATTTAACGTTGCGCATAACTAATTACCTGTAGCAGAGTATTACAAGCAGGTACACTAAAAAATTGCAAGCAAATGTGTGTAAGCTTAGTATCCGCATTAGAGATATCAGTTTATTGAATACTACTAGATGGGCTGCTATTCATTTGTTCCAGAATATCTCTAGTTAACACGAATGCATTATTTTTAATAATAACCCATTATTCAACTCATAATGGGTGTAAACATTTGTTCCCCAGTGAACGCGACGACAAATTACATCATCCCAAATCCAGGCCTGCTGTCGGCCACCTGGATAAGGCGTGGACAAGCACCGCCGCGGCGTTACCACGTTGTATATCCAATGACAGCCTTTGTCGGAAAATACACGAGCGCGTGGCTAATCTGAGACACTTACACATCTTACTAATAACTCTCTCAGTAAGTGTACCTGGGTCCCCTAAGGTCTCAAAGGGAAGAGGCCAAAACTCCATATAGTAGCCGATAGATGCATACCTTTGACACTTATTTCTTTCAGCCTACGAAAGTATATATTTATATATATATATAAAAACGGGGTAATGACCAATTTATTTAAATTCAGTAATTCCTTATCGAGCTTGAAATTTCCATAATTACATATTTCAGCATTTGTAACAATTAAAAGCATTTTAGAGAAAAGGGTGTCGCCCGTGATATATATATATATATATATATATATACTCAAATGGAATTTGCACTATTGTTGTCTCACTTGAATCAAGCGCCACAAACTGGAGATTGTAGTGCCTTCTTCATTACTAGTTTTTCTCTCTTTTGTTGGAGGGGCCCCATCCTAAAAAACACATAAGACGTTGATTCATTATATATATATATATATACATATATATATATATATATATATATATATATATATATATATATATACCACGTTCGTTACACTCCTGGGCCCATACACTTGTTTCCACCTCCTTATAGTCTCTACATGGCTTGATGAATGTGCCCTTTTGGAATCGTCTTTAACGCACGCAGATTACGCGCCACGGAATATCGAGTTTGAACACAAACAATATGGTCCTTTAATTTTACTTCTAGGAACATTACATTAAGAACATTTGATGAAACCCTGTTCAATGGCACACGGCGCCAGCAACTGCCAAACTGACGTAAGCAAAACACTGCGCACACATCTAACGTTGACCAGTGGAAACAGAAATATCAGTCCAAGCGTACTTAATAATAATTGTACGCTAGCATATTTAGATAATGCATTTTTAGCTTTTTCAGAGCACTAGGCAAAAAATGCGCTTCGCACATGCAGGCAGCTTGGTATATGGGTCGGCAGTGTGAAGCTCTAGCCCACTAAAAATCAGTCCTGCTTCCGTCCTCCGCTTCCACTGAGGATTGCTTCCGCCTTGCTTCAAGCAAATGCAGTGCTTGTTCGCCGCCATTTCTGGCAGGACATATTCGTGAGAGCATATAATAAGCAATCGATAAACGCGCTCTTTCACTTAGGTTGTATAGCCCTGTATCTTGTGTAATGGAGTCCTTGAGTCCATCGCCGCTATGGTGGCACGTGGGCTAGGGACTTTCTTGATCCTATACAGGTATGTCCGGATTAAGGTTGGTTTAAACGGTCTCAAATTTTAGGAATTCATTCCGGCGAGTCGGCAAGAGGCGAGACTGAGAATCCTTTCGTCGGCTTCTTGTATGACTCAAAATGCTTGTGTGTCGACGTTTCCCGCCGTCTGAATCACCCTAAGGCCCCGACCCTTTAAGTGCAGGTGTCTTCTATTGGCGACTATGGTCAGTGCCTCTGTAGGTCATACTTAAGCTTGGTATAGGGCGATCGAATCAGCTGCGGCCATAATTGGGCACCGTCTTGGGTGCCGGAACTCGCTAGGTGTTGGATATGAAGCGCTCATTGCGGACATTGCTCGTCTCTAGGGCTTTGATTGTCGTCCTGATCACGAGTGCACGAGGGTTAAAATAACTTTTCCCGCAAACTATATCTTGTTTTCATTGAAGCACCCGCTTTGATCCACTGTTTAAACGTTTGTTTTGTTTTAGACGTGTAATCATAACTCCACATGTGGACAACTGTAACAGCGCGTCGTAAAAACCTAACAAATGCTTATCCGGCCGCGTAAATGGTGCGCCAATAATAAACACCGCATGGATGGTTACCTCTCTTATAGTTAACTCGCACCCAAGTGCTCGTCAAATTGTTATAGAAACAGTCCGTCGATACTTTTAGGAATTATACCAGCGTACATGTCATTACCCATAATTTAATGTTGCATTGTGAATTTGCGGTGTCGTCCTATGGTCGTGATATTTGCTGGATGATCGAACCATTCTTGATTAAAATGGAGGCTTGACAATGTTTGAGTCCAGCTGGTAGAATCTAATCAATTTCAATAATTGTCGGGGTGAGTCGGTGTTTCATAGTGATGCATTTAGTCATTGCTTGAATATTTAGTGGTATTATTTTGCATTATACAGTTACACCTCTTAAATATTCTTGAGCACAGCAACCGAATAGCTGACGACACATGTTAGGCAGTATTCGTTATCCGAGTTGAGTATCCCAATGTCCTGGGCATGCCAATATTGTCTCACTTAAATCCCGGCGCAGAAATGATATTCATTCCGGCTTTTCGAAGCTTACAAGCTCTGGAGAGCCGCGTTTGGCCAACTGAATTAACTGCTATGCACTACCGAAACATACATTAAGTCACAAACGGTACGGTTCGAAATTGTTTCCTACAGGCATTACGCCTCAACGCGATCACGCATCAAGTTTTTTTTAATAAGTTTACCGGCACCTACGCAGCGAGTCATGTTGCACGACCCCTGAGCACGACCGAACGTATACATAATATATGCATATAAAAAAAAATAATATTCAAGATGTTGTTTGTCACCGTTTGATGGGCTTTGTCGGGGTGGGTACTTTGGCAGCCATTGTCATTTGTTAAGCTTCTAACTGATGCTTCTTTTATATATATGCGATGTGCACTAGTTTAGCGGATATTCTCTAAATGAAAGCAGGTTTGTCGTGCTGAACATTTCCAGACGCGTGAGTCTTGTGTGGGGGTCGTGCTGCTAGTGGACGAGCCATTAAGCGCCAATGTCGGTTTTCTACCAGGTGAAGAGCGATGCCAACTCGCGCATCAAGAAGTACCCGCGTTGGTGCGACCGATTTGGTCCATTCGAGACGGCTGACGGGAGACGTGGTGTGGGCCCGTTTACGATGGTTCGCAACACGTCGAACGAAACCCCGTTCACACTGAACCTCCACTGTCTGCACTCGATGCGCAAGAGAGCCTACGATAATCTGCCCGAGAAGTGCAGCGTCTTTGCGGTTGTGCGCAAGGACGGCTCACTGATTAGACGGTCGGTAATCAGTTCTCCAGTACTCGTGTAGAATTGCGCGTAATAATATATATATATATATATATATACCAGGTTTTTCATAACCGTATTTATGCATGGTTTGGCAGAACTCGGCAAGAAGATTATTTTTCCTTATCGAAGGAGGGGGCCGAGACGTTGTGTTTAAGAGTGCGGATGATGTTTATAAAAGCAGGTATTCTGCCTTTTTTCTCCCAGGTAGTTGTGCAAGATCTGCGTTTAAGGTAGAACTTGTCAACGCACGAAGAATGCGATTATACCGACCTATTCGGCGGAAAATTCTGCAGAGTCAGAGTGACACCTCACGCAAGCTAGCGGATGGCGAATTGAGGCATTGAGTAAACGTCAAAAAACTTCCATGTGTCGTTGTCTTACGTTGAAGCTTTCACGTTTAGAACCATAACATTTTGTCATTACGACCAAAAATGTACGTCCGAAGGACTATTCAAAGGCAATAGCAAATTTAGTGGCCAATAATCTTGTACCAAAGTGATAAGGCTGCGTTACGTAGTTGCCACCATATCGAAAGTGAACGCATGCACACCTGCTAGCATTTTGGCCTGCTTCATCAAGGGTATGTCGGAACGTTAGGCACATAATTTGAGGTTGGAAAGAACTCGGCAAGAAAATATGTGTTCCCAATGGAAGGAGGGGCGTAAACGTTTTGGCTAAATTTTACGGCTCTGAACGTGAAAGTTTCAACGTAAAACACTACAACTATGGCTGTCAAAAAAAAGCTTAGTTATTTGGCAACTACGTACCGCATCCCCATCATTTTAGTAAAATTTTTTTTGCAAGAATTGCAAAAAAAAATGTTTTTGCCAAGTTCTGCCAATCCTTAAAATAAGTAAAAACGGTTATGGAAGACTCTATATATATATATATATATATATATATATATATATATATATATAAGAGCCCACTTTTCTCTTAGTGCGAGCTTATGGAGAACACAGCTTTTTTGTGCAATATGTCATACATTTTTTGCAAGCAAAGCAAACATATCTAAGCAGAATAGGCAGCATTCTCTCATATCGGCTAGCCCCTACAACCAAACCTATTAACCTATGGCCACTCAACGAGCAGGAGGCTAATCCTCATTAGCGTGGTTTTAAACATTAATTTTGCATTGCTTATTTTGCCGCTATTCTGTCAAACGAAGCGTTTTATCGTTGGCGTCGCTGCAGTATGAAATCCTTCGGCCAGATTGAGACACCACCTGTTTTTGTGTGCCGTTACCCCAGTGACGCGGTCGCCTCCGCCGTCGTCGCTAACTAATTATCTGATGGCGATTGTAGACGGTATGTGCACAACCATTTGCCTCTCGAAAACCCGCCGAGGGCACTGGAAAATGGCGCGGCTCAGTTCCTGCACCACTCGGCTCCGAGCCTAAACGAGGTCCTGTCGCTGCTGAGCACAGACGCGCGTGGTCGAAAACGTAAGAAGTCCAACCGGCTATCGAACAATGCGAAGACTTGCCGACAAGTGATGTCATCGGATGATGAAGTTCGCCTCGGTGATTCGTATCACTCGAAACGCACAGTACGTGTTCCACGTACACATAAACTCTTTGAGCATACCTACACATTGCTACTAAGCACGTGGTGTATATACGAGTGTATTTATAACATATATAACTACGCACTAGTGAACGCACAAGGTGGGCGAATGTAAATTATGTTTCGACAAATTCTTATAAAGGGTTCCTTAAATATAGCGTGTTCAATATGTGCTATGTGTATTGTACAGTGTGTTATGCGAACCTTGTAGTATCGGTAAGATAAGAGACATGGCTGGCAAATTGGATACCATTATTACAGTTCCATATAACGCATACGTAGAATAGCTGCTTTCTAAGTCCATTGAGTTGAGGAGAACTTTCTCGGTGTATCGTGGTCTAGTCGATACGAGGATTTGTGTTCGTTGCTCTTATGATCTACACAATACACAAATGCCCTTCGGTCGGTCTGAAAGCTGACTGGCCAAACGGACATATTTTCTGTCTTGCGGTCAGAGACGCCGAGTACGAATAAAATGCAAGTTAACAATTATCATACTTCATGGGCATGTGCCGTAAGGATCTATGATGTTCACCAATAGCCGCACTTAAAGGGAAGTTAATGAAAAAAAAGTAAAGTCAAGGCTATGAAAGTGGACGGAATGCTAAGCTCTTTAATAACATGTGAGCGGGAACAGCCTTAAGCTAATGTAGCTCTTTCTTAATCCTTATTTTTGGGAACAATTAAGTTACAATGGTCTAACAATATAGCTTAAAGCTAAATTCCCTAGCTTCCGCTTTCTAACTGCCTTGTGTTTAAATCAGCTATTAATAAGCAGGTATACCTGAAATGCCTGTTTAATGATATATGTGATAACGCCAAATAGCAGACCAATATATCCGGGCTTAACAATCTTAGGCCACAACGGCTTCGTGAGAAAAGATAAATAAAACAAGCTTTTTTATTTCACTTGGCGCCATAAGGTACCTTGGTGAGACTGCTCTTGAGGTCTTACACAGATACGTTCATCACTTTTGAAGGTCCTGGCACGAGAACGAGAACTTAAGCATTGTGAAATTGCGGTTCCGTGAATAAACCTCAAATTGAAATGAAAAAAAAATGAAATGGCATTCAAGGCGATTCAACATGCAACAGGTATAGACATGTAGTAGTGTTTATAGCCCACCTAGATGTGCCAATTTTAGAGATGAAGATGGGGGCCTGTTACCAAGCCTGTGTAGTCATGTGGTACTTGCGCGATTGCGTGATTCACCGATGGTTCGGGCGCCTGACTGTGGCGTATACGAGTTGACTAGACTGAAGAGGGTTCGAACTAATGCTTTACACAGCAATGTGGCTAGCCACTGTGAACGCCACTGCCTGTGGTAAACAGCACAGCCGTAGCAGCGGCAACAGCAGCAGCAGCATTGTCAATATACAGACGATTCGGGCCATGGTGGCCGCGTCAATCTATCTGTTTGATGTCGTCAGTCGAACTTGTCCCGTCTACTCGTCGTATTTCGGCTGCATTGTACTGCATTATGTATGTTGGTGAGGAGAAACAGAACGCGAAGGGGGCGTATCTGGTAGGAGCTAGCGGTGTGGGGGTCCGTATGCCTGTCTGTCTGTATGCGAGTGGATGGAGTAGGGCGTCTACCGAAACTAACAACGCTACCGTGGCAGATAGATAGTCGGTTGTTATTGGCGGTGATTCTGATGCTGCATTCTCATGATGACGATAGCGACGACGACGATGATGATGATGGTGATGATGATGATGATGATGATGAATTATGACTATGATGATGATAATGATGATGATGGTGATTATTGTGTACGCAGGTTCCAATCGAGGTGCGTCGCTATAACGTGAACGAAGACGATGACGCTGCCGCCGGCGACGACGACAGCGACAATGAAGACGACGTGGCCGATTCAAGCGACGGAGAACAAGCCGCCGGCGCCACGGTGGGCCATGAGCCACCGCGGCTGACGTTTGATGATGATGACGACGACGGCAACGACGATGACGACGATCCACTCAACACGACGGACGAATTGTTTGTCAACTATTGGTGTTCTTTTTCTTCTATGACGACGACAACGACGACTCTGCTGATGATGATGATGATGATGATTATTGCTGACATTTCATTGAAAGTCTGAACATATGCCTCGTTCTGTTTCTCTATCGTATCTGTGTATTTTCTCTCTCGTCTCTCGCTTGCCTAAGGCTACTACGCCATCTTCTTATTCTCCATAATAATAATAATAATAATAATAATAATAATAATAATAATGGGAGCGCGATTATCTACCAGTCCTGATGTCGGGCTTCCGATGTCTGTCGTACGGCTACTAGTCAGGACAATGCTGATCTCTTTGCCGCTTTTTTTCGCGCCTATATATTTAGGCGAACCTAACTCAATTTTACTTCAGAACCCCTGGTACGTGTGTTCGTTCCTCCCTCAGCTCAACCTTCAGTTCCTAGGTCCGTGACCAGACATTATCCGATTTGGAAGAATCGATTTTTCAGATCATCTCCTTGCTTGAAACTGACGCCGATTTTTTTTTGCTAACGCTGGGTTTCCCAACTTGTGTACCACAGGTTGGCCGTAATTTAGCATGACCCTAAAAAATACGAATCAAGAGAATCTATAACGATGTGCATGCCTCAGAGTCGTTAGGCAAGACATAATCACTCGATAAAAGGCTTCAATGGAGGTGCTCCGTAAACATGATTGATGTAGATTGCGGGCGTCTTAATTAACACTGTTGCCTTGATGAAGATTCAGTGGGTCAACATTGCGCGCTTATTTTTTGAAATCCGATTGGAGGGTCTTATAAGCCAACTCTCGGGACTTTCAAAAGTCGCGCGCACAGAGCACATAAACCACCTATTTTCCTGACGAATAAGTTTGTAAAACGAGTTACCCGCCGGTGTTGTCTACCACGCGAGGGTATCACATTGCCTAGTGTTAGTGAATACCAATCCCATGCCGATTACCGCATGCTTAAACAACTAGCGCGTCAGACACTTATTACTAGGTATTTTGTTCTAAGACCAAATAATCTCCGGAGCGGCGTTTCCATCCACCCCCACGTGATTCCTCGGGTGGACGTTGTGAACAACACATTTGCCTGGAGGATTGCACGTCGTTCACAGATTAAAAACGACTTTGCTTCTATTGTAATACCCCTTTTTCAATAAAGGTGATATGATATGAATGACCAAATTGAAACCTCGAAATGGTCCACATCACTACTGCACGTACCCTAGAAAGTATGCTAACAAAGTTGTCAAGTTAGTCCTACAATTAATCGTGTAAATCCTCCATTTATCTGCAATAAAGATGCTTTTGGTTTGCGTCACAGGAATATTCCAGAGGATGGCGCATCTCAAGGTAACAAACTACTGGCAAGTAAGTTGGCATACTTAGGTTTACTTTGCACAGATTCGGCAAATTCATTGATATATGTTTGCCCTTGATGATTAAACGAAAGTTTTCAAGTTTGAACTATACTTAAGAAAGTTATTAATACGTTCACTTTTCGTGTGAAACAGGTTTTTTTGTACGCAGTATTTTGGGCCAAATAGCAGAGGGATTCACCTCTCAATGACGCCGTTTAGATTCGACTGTATTTAGAGCAGCAAATTACTCATGTTGCGTATTTTTTTTCAGTAAGTTATATTTAACCCTCTCTTAACACACTGCACTGTACATACGGGTGATGATGATTTCCGTAGTCTGATACGGGTGACTCTTTTGGGGCACTTTGAAATGTGTATACTTGTTACCTATACTAACAAGATCTTTTTTCGTCTATGAGCGACCAGCTGGCAAGCGATCAGAAGTAGTTTTTAGCGCTGGACAGCGACGCTTTTTGCATCGCTTTGACCCCATCCGAATATTGGAATATGACCATCCTTTCGTTTGCCGTTTTTCTGTTCGTAGAACCAAGAGGATGGATTTTTGTTTGATCCACCGAAACGTATACTGCTATGCTAGACTAGTATTGATATCTACTACTATTGATATCTACGAGACTAGTATCGTATGAGCAGCAGTAGTAGTGAAGGCTATCTTGCGTCATGTCAGTATTACCGGAACAACTGTGCAAAACGTGTGTCTGTGTGTTTGTGACGTTTTAGACAAGCCTGCGAATCGGTTCAACTGTCAATGCCCATTCGACGGCTGTAGCGTCACGCTCGATTCGCCGCAACTCATCGCCGTTCACCTCAGCCGGGTGCACCTCTCCCGTCGGCCATATACGACGCGACGACTGCCCTTGACATCAAGGTATTGTCGAGTAGCTGAGCAGCCTAACTAGGAAATGTTTTGCTTTCCGCCCTAGCAGTCTGTCTTAAGGCTAAACTTAGTTTAGGTTGATGCATGCTAGAGTCACATTATTAGGTGAATAGCATAGCAGAGATGCTGAACTATAATAACAACTACTCATATATAATCTATTTAGAAACTGGGTAACATGGTTAGCCCAGAGGGATTGGCGGTTCAACTATACAATGGGCTTTATATATATATATATATATATATATATATATATATATATATGTACAGTAGCTTTGTACTTTTGCCATCACGAAGAATTATTTCGATTACCGTGTACCAAACAAATACCAACGCTCGTCGTTGATTGCATTACAGGTTCAGCGACAGCGATAGCTTCTAGCGAAGGCAGGCCAAGAACACCTTAGTCATCGAAACAATATAGAAGCATCATTACCGACCTTGCTTCATCGAAAGCAGAAACTATTATTCATTTGAATGTTTCACCGAAGACGTCTCGACATTAACCTAAAATAAGGATAGAAAAGATGAATCATATTTTTCCTGGTTAAGATGGTTTCCAGAAAAATAGGTTATGTTAAAACAAACATCGTGTATGTCTTACTACGCATATATATATATATATATATATATATATATATACGTAGCAAGTATATATATATATTGACACATTTATTTGGAAATGTATAACGGCGTTTTGTTGTATAGAGCTGCCATTTTTCTTGAGTGACGTGTAAGCTACTATAACTGCAATGCCTTTACTGTGTGTACACAGAGAGCCTTCTCCCGTACGAGAATTAATTGAAAAACGCCACGAGCAGCAACTCTGCTTGGGTACGACCTCTGAGCTCGCACCCACAGGGCTGCCTTTGTCACAGCTATAGCCTTTGTCAACAGCTACTTGCGAACACGTGTCCGTTCGTCGGTGATTATTGTGCCCTCCATTGAGTTTTTTCCATTTTGCGGTGAGGTTCCGAAACTTATTTACCTTAAAGTTTGTTAACTCAAAAACTCACTACGACGTCGTTTGCTGCCGCAAGTGAAACGTTAACGCTGATATCGTTGCTTTCATTGCAAAGCGGGCCATGCCGGGTGTTGACACAAGTGGTACTTCGTGAAACAATTAAATGTATACAACACTTTCAGACAACCAACAAATTCGACTGTAACATCTTCGTGATAAAGATTAGTTTTGTTTTACTAGTAATAAAACGATTATGCGGTTGCTTGATCTGTCACTGCAAGATATAGCTGTTTTAATAAACGTACATATGTTAGTCTAACTGCAAGTGACAGGGTAAATAATGGCGAATGTGCCAGGTAGTTCATTTAGGGGTCAATGCGTACGGGGACTTAATTTCTCGTTAGGATGCCCTAGATACAAGCCGTATATAGAACTTCTCCACAGTAATGTTCAGTTTGCCTAGCGCGAATTCAGAATTTGGTATGTCTTGTCAGATGTTATTTTCCTTCCAGGTCCAGTCGACGGCAAGAGACGGCGCGATATAGTTTTTGTATCAGTAAACAAACACTATTTATTACAGATTACAGTTCTCACCGAACAACCGCCGTAAATCTAGCCTGAAAGAGAAAACTTTAAAGGAAAACGTCACTTTAGCCTTGCAAGCAAAGTCACCACTATACGCCACTACATGGTTCCATAAGTAGAGCTTGTATCTGACGAGGGCTGAAGTTAGACTAGCGATAATTACTCTAGATCCAACTATAGAAAGCATGTTCTGACAACGTATGTTTCCTGAACAGATAGTCCTTACTGGTTTGACTTAAAGACAAGATGTTAAGCGACAGAAATAAGGGTAATACTGGATAACTGGATCAAATACTGATGGCTCAGAACAAGACGCGTATATATATGAATATATGAATATATATATATATATATATATATATATATATATATATATATATATATGTATACATATATATGTATATACATGTATATATATATACATATATATACAATATATGACTTGCTATGCTTCGTCAACAAAAACATTCTTGAGGTCGACGTTTATCCACTTGGCCAGTCCTTCTTGCACTGTGTTCGCAATGTTTGCGTCTGGCATGCTAATGCGTGCAGCCGAGAAGCAAATTACGGGCCATGAAACAACGAGCAACCGCAGTAGCAGCAGGACCAATAACAGCAACAACAGCAACATCAGATACAACAATAAACGCAGCAGCAGCAGCTGCAAGAACAACAACAACAACCTTCTGGCAAACGGTGAATCAACCCGACAAACAGGGCGGCGATGAAGATGAAGACGACGACGACGACAGCGACCAGTACCGTCCCAGCCTTATCCAGCGTCGTTCGGTTGGTTCTTCGGCTTCGTTTTCTTCATTTCATTGTCAATGGAGAGATGTCGAGTGCACTTCACCGTCCCGACCCGCTAAGCCACCGCCGGGTTTGGCCTCTCCTTGGATGGTGGTTCTCCATCCATCCGTCGTCGTCGTCGTCGTCGTGGTGGCGGTGGTGCTGGCGTTCGTATTCGGAGCTCACATCCTCCGCCTGCGTTGTTGTTGTTGTTGCTGTTTTTGTTGTTGTTGTTGTTGCTGATGCTGACACGGTTTTTGTTATTGCTGCTGCTGCTGTTGTTGTTACGCTGCCGTTGCTGCTGCTGCTGCGTGAAGCACCGTTTGGGGATGTCTTCGTATGTGCTCTGTTCAAGAGGGTCGACTGACCAGCTGGCAAACCCCACCATCAAAAACATACGCGGCACATCAAGATGGCCCTAATTCGGACACTCGGCATCTCTGAACGACTAGGGTAGAAATTCGTTATTGTTATTGCTGTTATTGTTGCCGCTATTGTTGTTTCGGGATCATAGTTATTATTATTGTTATTTTTTTATTATTATTATTATTCCTGTTGCTGCCACCGTTGCCCTATGCAGTGTGTTTTTGAACTCAGCCTGGTTGGGAACTGCTCTCTCGCTCTCTAATTGTACAGCATTAGTAGTTACAGTGGCTAACGTGATTACGATAGACATACACTTTGCTAGTTAGCTGCATGTCCTTTGCCTAGCATCCTTTGGTGACTTGATCGATATGTAGATAGATGAACAATAAGATATGCAAGCGACTTCGCACGCATCCGCTTGAGCGAGCGGGCCGCCGAGGTCAGTGATGTGCATTCATAAGTGCTTTGTTTATAGCATTTTGCAAGGAAAAGCCGGTAGCCACCGGTAATTTTGTAGATTCCGGTGGCGTGGTGCATTCGCCTGCGCCTCGCGGCCGGAGGAGACACATAGGTGAGCGGGGCTTAGCCCCAACGCTGCGCATTTGTATTTATGGGGGTCCGTCTATGAAGCAATGCAAAAAGCAGACCCGTGGACGGTAAATCTTGGCTGGGTGTCAGCCCAAAAGTATTTTTTGTATATATATATATATAGATACAAGTTCCTTTTTCCAGAAATTGGTAGATAATACCTAAAATTCATGTCGGCTGATAACGTCCTTCACTACTGCATGCCTCGAACCAGCTTCTATTTCTTTGCATTGCAGTATGTGGTATCGGTCAGTATTACATGTGCCACAATATTTACATACACATTTTTCAATTTTAAAGCAATACCTTTTAGGCATATATATTGGTGTTTGTCATGCCAGGTAAGTCTACAGAGTATTTAAAGTATTTTAAGCCATAGGTAACAGCGAGAGCATTAGAATTGTAGTTTATAAAGCCAGTAAAAATATGGTCAATCAAGTGGACCTCTCGGCACATTGCCGATAGCGCACCCGCGGTCATTGAGAAAAACACATATATTTTTTTGAAGGTTGCACTATCATATTCGAGTGGCAGTTAT
Organism: Dermanyssus gallinae; assembly: GCA_003439945.1. Lineage (NCBI taxonomy): Eukaryota > Metazoa > Arthropoda > Arachnida > Mesostigmata > Dermanyssidae > Dermanyssus > Dermanyssus gallinae. The sequence continues at coordinate 54,654 of QVRM01005104.1, forward strand.
TCTACCTAATCATAGAGAATTGATGGTTCTGAAAAAATAGGCAATTTTCGAATTTCATACCAGAGAAGAACGAAAAAATCGCGCTCCAATTGTTGTCGACGTGGCACTGGACGTGTAGAATTTATCGACAAATGTCCACTAAGTGTCCTGCAATAAAGGCACTACAGAGACATTAAATAATAAAAAAATGGCCTGAAATATATATGCATACATAAATCGGCAAGATGGAGTGGGGGAATCAGCACTTAGAACACAAAGAGTCGCGAGATTCAAAGTGACACAGACTCATCTCCGATGCAATCATACGTAGGATTTGCCAATTTGGACTAAAATGGATTAAACTTATATAATACAATGTACATGCCAATACTCTCATTGAAGAATAGATACACTGCAAATATTTATTTTTGACGGTAATTGTAATTAATGTATCTGTAATTTTGTTTCTATAAAATAAAACAAGTTTTGATCGGCTGTCAGTGATTCAATACAATAACCTAAACTAATTCTGGCTTAACTATACAGATAGTTAACCAAAAAATATCTGCAAATATTAAATATATATATATATATATATGTAAAAACGTATGCAAGTTTTGGGGTGCCCACAGGATCTACTCATATAATATTGTGTGTATGCCTTGCTAAACACAGAATGTTCTATAATTTTTTTTTTTTTTAAATACAATTATGTTGATGATACGAAGATTTACGAAAATATCGATACACCTGGAAAACGACAGAAAGTGCACGAAACGTTTACTTATTTTAACGATTAGACTTAATCGTTGACTTTGGTGGTCAACAGATGTGCCTTAGTCATTTTTGGCGATTCCAATGTTAAAGAGGAATATACCATTGAAGGGCATGTGTACTTGATACACGATTTGAGTCTGACTACTAATTAAGCGCGTAATTGATGTCGTTTTTGAAACGACTCAATACATAAACCGGATCACGTGTGTTTTTGTGATCAAATATTCAGTGATGTATATCAACATTCTTAAAACATATGCTATGATTATACTCAAATATGCTTCCCCGATATTGTACCCCAGACCATAAGAGAGACTCGAAGAAGTTGATAAAGCTAACCGAAACGATTTACATGCACTTGTCTTTGTGTGAGGGGTACATACATTGCAAAATAAAGTGCCGAGTTTTAGAAAATAATGACTGTATCCTTACAGGTTGTAAATAATACGCGCCTGTGGAGTTTTACATCTGCATGGGACGTCTACATAGACATTTTTGCGACATGATACTGCTATTTAAACAAAATACGTTTTGATCGCCTGTCAGTGATCAAAAAGTCGTCAAATGTACGTACGTTATTACGCATGAACAAGCATACATATACATTCATGCACACAAATGCATGCAGACATACATACAATCGACACTGAATCAGCCATAAACCCAACACGCCGCACGACTAGCGCGGCATAACTGGTTGGAAAATCGTCGCCGCAGGTATTTATAGCCTGTCCAATTCGGGAGAGGGCTTCTGTGACGCCGGTTGAACAATAGGGCGGAGCCTCGCCCTCTAGCGGTCCCCATCGAAGCTGCTAGGCTCGGCGAGGCATTATCATACGGTCTTCGCGGGTGGCTGCGGCTGCAGCGGACAGAACAGCAGCGGCAGCAGCAGCTCTGTTCTACGGACGGCGGCTGGCTACAACAAACGACTACGGACTTCAACAACAACAACAACTTCGACGCATAGGATTTAGCAACAGCATCAGAGGCAGATAGATGAGCGTTTCGGTTATTATTGTCAGCCTCGTTTACACCGTGGCATAGTGAGCGCAGGTGTGTGTGCTCGACGACAACAACAACAACAGCGACGACGACAACGACATTAAGAATTGCGGGGTAAAGAGGCATGAGTGCGGGCGATAGAAATTACGTTAGTGCTGTCCTGCGTCGTCGTCGCGATGTGTCGTTGTTTCTGTCGGCGTTGGGCGGGACGTTATAGTGTTGGAAACAATGTTGATGATATAAATATATATATATATACGAACAACGACAACAATAATAATGAACTTCATTAATATGATCTAATATTGGTATGCTTGTTATAGTTGGTGCTATTGGTACCCGTACACAAAAGACACTATTAGAGCCCTAACACTATGGTAACTGGTCGATTAAAGCACATACGAGTATATTATATATGCATAGACATCTACATACACCGACGAGAAGAACACAGATGTATTTAATCAATTATGATATTTTTTCCTTGCTGGCCGTACTCCTGCGACTGCTGCTTCTTCTGCATCGGAAATAAGTCGATATGCGCCAGTCCTGTGCAGTTCCTGAGTTTGACTATACGTTTCTGGCTGTCATGTGATTCCGCAACAGCTCGACTGTCCTATTGTTCTCTCCAGTTTTCTAGGCAGTTTATTTCTCCAATCATGACTCTGTGTGGCCGCTCATTCAGGCCGCCGGCATCAACAACAAGGGTCTCATATTAGATCACATATTCCGATGCTGGTAACAATTCAGGTCGCCGGCATCAACAACAAGGGTCTCATATTAGATCACATATTCCGATGCTGGTAACAATGGCTGATCCGCAATCCTTGCGAGCATTTGAGCCTATATATATATATATATATATATATATATATATATATATATATATTGCGCCACTGTACTTCGAGAAAGATGAGGTAAATTGTGTACACCCGTACGCAATCTGTTTCATACTTCTTCATACGGGCCGAAACGAGAGAGAAGACGCAATATATTGCAATGATCAAAATCAGGAGCGTTTGAGAATGAAGAGTAGTGGAGATAAAGTCTATGTCTAAGAGAGCGTTAGCAGGTGCTACCGCCATCGCGCAAAAATGTCTGAAGACGCTAAAAACGAGCTAGAAAACGTACTGGTAGTCGCAATCATGTCGTTGCTGAGTATCTCACTTTTTTCCGACTTGTCCGTTAGTGGCAGTTGCACTAGTGTAGTAATACTACGAGTAATACGTTCTTATATATTCAACAAACTACTGGAAAATCCGTACCACAGGCTTCAAAGCCCATTGCGTACGACAAGGCATATTATGTACTGAATATGTTTGTTTCCAAAAAAAATGCGGCTTTCGGAAATACACGGACGGGCCACATGACCTGCAAAAAAGCTCATCTGCATGTGTGGCCCGGTCGTGTAAGTGCCAGACCAATTCAACATCGTGATAGAAACTTAGTAATTGAAAGACTAGGGCTCGTAGTAGACGTAAGAGAATGGTGGCTTTACACCGGAGTTAAGTTTTAATAGCTAAATTTCAAACATTTACTACCGTGCTGCGCCACTATGGAAGTGGATTGTCGTGGCACCATAATCGCACGTGACTCGCGTTACGTTAGAGTAAGAAGGAAAGGAAATAAAAATGGAAGCGGCTGGCGAATTGCTATCGCTGGGCCCAATAGCATAAGTCACACAAAAGCAGCAGCAGAAACAACCACAATAGTAGCGGCCGTTGTAGGCGTAGCAGTTGTAGTAGCCGTTGAAGTTGGAGGAATGTAGAAGTTGTTGTTGTTGTTGTTTTTGCTGTTGTTGTTGTTGCCGTTGAACGAGCGTAGGGTTGAGGTGAGGGGGTGTCTCGAGAGGTCTTTGCTCGCCTTCAAGTGTTGCCATTCACTGCCCCGTAGCCGCAGCAGTTGTGGCTTCTGCACTGCTCCTGCAGCGGCTGCTGCTGAGGCTGCTGCTGCTTAAGCCGTTGCAGCAACCGACTACCTCACTTGCGACCGCACTCGCCGTTGTAGGCCTCTGGCAACGGCCATAGCAACGACAACGATATTAACAACATCGACAACAATCATGGTGACAGCAACAGCAACAATAGCGACAGCAGTAGCAGCAGCAGCAACAGCGAGAGGAAACGACGCTTATGGTCGTTGCAGCCGGAGAGCTCTCACAAGCGAGCCTTCCACAAGCGCAACAGAACCAGCGGCAGCAGCAGCAGCAGAAGCAGCTCTACCGACCAATGGCAGCGACGGGAGCAGAGACATAGATGAAGTCTTGTCTCGGTACGCCAATGTCGAACTACAATGTCAAACTTGCAGCATGCTGACAGCACGACACACCATCAGCAGACACTACATTCTATCGGAACCGGCTTACCTGCTGAACAGCAACGTACGAGGTCAACGTCGGCGTCGTTGCCTCAGGCACTAGCCGGTACGTCGCGGCGACGAGGTGACGTCTTCGACGACGGCGGAAACAACGCCATTCATCGCCAGCAGCCGTCATGGTAACACCGCAAGTAGCCGTCTGCTGCCGCTTCCGCGGGCCGGCGGTTCCATGTAACCACAGCCATGATGATGTAGAACCACAGCCATAGTGATGTAGAACCACAGCCATGATGATGTAGAACCACAGCCATGATGATGTAGAACCACAGCCATGATGATGTAGAACCACAGCCATGATGATGATCTACATCGCCACCACCAGCACGGGCAGTAGTTTTACTCACCACAACCGCAGAGTCTAGATACAGGATGGACAGTAAACTAGTGACGACGACGACGATGATTGGGCCGACGATAGGGGTGGCGGCGAGAACACCTCGAGAAGAGGTCCAATGGCACTCGAGCGCCCACGTCCTTCCCCCATGACCATGACAACGACGACGACGACGCCAACGACAACGATTCGTCGACCAACACAGAAACTGAAGTCTACCAGCCGCACTCCGGAGGCGGCTGAGGCGTCGAGGACTGACCAGGCTAGGCGTAGCATGAGATTAACTGAGGGAAAGAGAGAGGCCGCGTGCGCCAGCCAACCAGCCCGCCCGCCCTTGTCTAGAGGCTCCTCGCGTTCGTTTCACCAGCCCAACCGATCGAGCAAATTGCTTAAATTAAACTTCACTCAAGCGCCACGAGAGCGCCGACTACGTTCTCATTGGAGTTCGTTGGAAAAGAGCTTCGTCTGTTCGGGTAGCGAGCAGCCCAAATCCCCTTCGGGTTTGTTGCGCGACTCGTTGAGGGCCGATGACAACGGCGGCAGCGGCAGCAGCGGCAGCAGCAGCAGCAGCAGCAGCAACAACAACAACAACAACATCAACATCATCGTGGCTACGTTGCCAATTCGTTGCCGACAACATTGTATTCAACTGCACTGGCAACTAACAAAGTCTTTTTGCTAAGCGCCCAACAATCTTCTCGTTCAATTTAGTCAACCAATCAATTTGTCAGGAGGCTACTTATAAATCATTATATAATGTAGTAAAATATATTTTACCTTATGGTGTTTTATTTTACGTTAAAAGCTGACTGCCTACATTTAGCTGCCTAATTTTGCGTCATAGTGCTGCTCGTATTTGACAAGGCTTCCCACGGAAATAGATTTTTGACCGCCTTGGCCAAAATTTGTCTGCACAATCTTCAATAGGCTATATAATACTACAGTTTCATTTCTACGAATGTCTGTAACAAATGCATGGTCACATTTTTCGAATATATAATAAAAACAATGTATCCGTGACCTTCTGTGCATAATGACTAAATCTTTGCTTTTGCGTCAGATAAAGTGATTGTGCACACTAACCAAACTTCTTCTGAACGCCTCAGTCTAATCTCCTCAGCATTTACTGTTACCCACATGTTAGGCGGAAAGATTCACTAATGGAGTTTAGTTACGACGTGTACGAGTGTGGCATTGGTTGTTCATTTCAAAGCATTCAAAGGATGCGCAATGTAATTTAGACAACGTCGAATTCTTTCACCGTGGATCAGTTTAGGACTAACCCATAGTGTGGTGGCATATCTATTAGCTTGAAATCCGTTGCAAAATATAAAGGCCGATCGAAAAGCAAAAAAGATAGCATAAAGGTTTTTTTGGGCCATTGCTAAACAGCGCCCAATCATTTAGGGTTATCAACAAAAATCGGATAGGTGAATTTAATCCAAACCGTCAAACTGAGCGTTATTCAAACTTTGTTAGTTGGCGTTACTACACACGGTTTTATTTATAACACTATTTTGTAATCTGCACGCCATGGCAGTTAGAAGTTTGCTTCCTTTTTGGGGGTTCGAAATTGTTTCAGCTTATAAGTTAGGTTCACGTATCTCTCCATCCCCCAAACATCTTTGGACTCGTCACAATTAAAGACACGCAAATGTCAATGCCACGCTTTTTATACAGACACTCAAGAATTTCGTTTGGTGTTGTACTAGGTCTACACTACGACTTTGGAGATAGGACAGAATGGCACAGCTACTGGCAACGCATCAACATCGTTAGTAATAACGTATTGTGCTTCGGCAGCGCTCAATGACAACAACTTCTTTATTTACTTTTTCGCGCCACGCAATTCATTTTCTTTCATTTAGTCCGGTACAGTGCTTAACGCTCGATCAGTCTTGTCCGCTGTATTGCCCAGCAAGAGCAATTTAGCACTATGCGCTTTTTACGTATGGGACATTTTGATTGCAGACTGTTTACAAGAAAAAAACGACATCAGTTGCACATCGTAAGGAGATTTCTAGAGGAGCTGAGAACCAGAATTACTATGGCAACTGGCGGTAAAAGGGCATGGTCGTTTTTGCGACAGAGGAGATCCGCTGCGTCGATCATTGGTTCATGGCCCACGGGCAAGGGACTCGGCTCTCTCCCGCAGCCGAGTCGAGTCGGAGTTAAAAATGCATGTGTAATTGAATTCAATAAATAAACAATTATAATGTATCTATGAATTGTTCTGTGCATTTATACATGTATATATAATCGATCGGCATAATTGTAACAACCTAGGTCTGGCTGTTACAATTATGCCGATCGCAGCAGTGATCAGAACCCCGATACTGTGGGAACAACTCAGAATACAATTATTGTCAGAAACACGACCGCGGCATGCATAGGAAATTTACCTTTCTTGTGCTTTATTTATACACATTCATAGATTGTTAAAATAAGCTTTTTTCCCCAGATTTTGTTGTGCATTGGGCGTAACATAACACGTTGACTTACATGGCAGACTTCTACCTGTTTTATCAAGCCTTAGAGCTCGGCATTGAATACTTAGGACAAGAGTTCTCCACAAATAGATGACAAGCGGTACCAAACGTATCAGTAGTGCCAGAGCTATTGCTTTTGCCTACTCTGTATTGTGGAAAGAGCTCGCCTGAAAATGGTCAGCGAGTGTTAGCCACCAAAAGAGGTTACGATCTATAAAACTGGTTCAATTAATTTCGATCAGCCTTAAATATGATACTGTCCATATCATGTCCTTACAGTTCTAACATTGCTGACAACGGTCTAAGCGAGTCATTTAGTTTTGTTAGTATATTGTCTCTGTGGCCTTGCGACATCGTTTTAGATGTCCTGATTGCTTGCTATACCAAGACAACCTTCATGTTTCCTATATATATATATATATATATATAACCTGCCCAGTCCATGTTTTGTTTTAGTATTACTCATTGTATTAATGTCTATATAGCACTCTCTCTAAAATTGCCTGGCTAAAAACATAGAGTTGACAACAGTTGAATATTCTCAGTGTTTGATATGTGCCTGGAACTTAACAAACAGATTGAAGATTACGCTCTCCAAGCAGCAGATATTCGGAGCCTGCTAGTAGCGGGTGCAAAGGCAAAACGAGGACTATGGCTTCAGCGTAAAATAGATGGCTTATTCTGCCAACAAACTTGACAACTTTTTGTTGCAACATTCGTCGCTGTTGCACCTATATCTAGAGCCGAAGAGCAACCTCATCAGTTTATTAAAATCCGTAATGTAATAATACCCTCCTTTTCTCGCAGTAAATACGTACGGTAATCGGCTTCTGTGTGTGTATATGGTCATTACTGTCGACAATAAACTTGCATTGCATCGGCTGCAGATGTTCTTTAGCAATGCAGTGCTATACTGCCAAGAACACAATGCGTCATATTTTTTTATAAGACAATAATTAACTTAATCAAGTGCTTGGGAATAGTCAAAGCGAAGATAGTATACGTAGTCGCCCTGCACCTAAGCCATTCACCGGTCCCGAATTGCTTTCGCAGGTTAAGCACTAGAAGTACATATTGCATTATTTTCATCGGCCTTTTTAAAAGGCTAGGCGAGAATATAAATTTCAATAACCTCGCTAGACTGTATGCCGTGTCAAAAAATGCTATGCAATTCCGAGCCTCGGGAGTGGGGAGGAATACGGGTTTAGTGAGTTTATGAGTCTCACACTAGTTGCTGACAGCTATCAGCGACGAATGTGCATCATGCATTCCCGAAACTACCTTTAGACTGCATGCCGAAAACATGATAAAGAGAATACTGATATACCCAATACAGTTTTCGGAGCCGTCGGGTGACACCCATGATAGTGCATAAGTAGCTTTTTAAGTAGAAAGGCCCTTCTAGGTTTTAGGTTACGCGTAATAATATTTACAAACTAGTGGTTTCTATTTTGGTATGTTGTATATTCTATTCGTCAAATATATCTAAGAAGTGCATTCGATAACGAGTTAAAGGTCCTTACTATTGGAAGTAGTACCTTGCATTTTAAATCGACTGCTTTTTGTGTGTGCTAAAAAATTATTAGGTCAGATCTCCTTGTTCGGAAAAGTAGAAAGTGTGCAATTATATGACCCTGTGACTACTTAATTTTTGCGTAAGTACTCAATGAAGATGAGTCCCAGAAACGCGGCCAATACTTTCTGGCAGGCAGAACAGTATTCGCTTTTTTTCGGCGCACGTTTAGCAGACGTTGCCGTTTCTACTTGGCTGTGAAGCGGTACTTCAAATCTTGTCCGCACTTCGAAATCGATGCCAACGGTATTGACAAATACGCTTACGCATTGACAACCACTTCTGCGAGTATTCTTTTTTCTATGCTTTTGAGTTACATACCCCTATCTATTAAGAGACATACAATGCCAGCTGTTTCACGCACCGTCATTGCGGCAAATGACGATGCGACGGATACGATATGTCACCACCTCAACTGAACATTGGACCAAGTTTCGCTTCTAGTTGATGTCCGACCACGTTCGAATCTATTAATCCAAGAAGATCGGATATATGGAACTTAGTATGTGATGGTGAAAAGAGTAGTGATTTCTGTTTCTATACTATAATAAATATCGTCGGAGAGCTATCTTGTAGAAATTTTGATTATTATTCTGGTTATTGAGCGACTCACGTACGCATATGCGTCCGTTATTCGACCGTATTCGATACGAACTTTGATGCGTTTGCTACCTTTTAATCAAGCTAACTGTAGCTTCGTTTATGGCGTTAAATGGTTTTGAAACAATCGACGCGAATCATTCCATTGTTTACATGTTAAGAATAGTGCCTGCCCAATTGAGAAAATGGTAAGTACAATCTGATCTGCAGTTTGCAGCAGTTTGCTAATTATATAAAGGGTACACGTTTAGGCGGAACTAGTAGGCTTAGGTGGCGTTTGGGTAACGTATCGTGTGTCACGTCGACAAATCTCTTGCCTGCTTTTCTTTTACATCTGTTGTTCACTAAATGTGAAGATCAGAAGCACGCAATCTTGTTTCAGAGTACACACGATTTATCCCGGTGCCATTGATGATTCGCACTCGAAAGGCGTGCGTCCGTCTCGTGTGTACGTTTGAGACTTGCAATAATCGATTTTTTGCCGTTACTTCAAGCTATCCGTGTTGGTGGTGCGCGGGGCTGGTATAGTGGCCATTGCCTTGCTTGACGTTGTGTTGTTACTCGTTCCTGCTGTCGCTGCTATTGTTGTTGCTGTGTTCCACCGCTGCGTTCCCTTTCGACTGGGCAACGGTGATGTTATTGTGCCGCTCAGCTCTCGATTTCCAAGTGGACTTTAACTCGCTCCTTGAGTTCGGAGCTTCGGTAGAGGCTACGAACGCCCGTTGTCCTGCAGGTGGGTCCGCGCGCGATGTCCGCGGTCTCTCTGCGCCGCTGGCTGCTGTGTGGCTGCGACTTTAGGCCAACAACTACGCTACGCCCTTCGAACAGAGCACAGCACGGCAACACGCATCAAAAAGCGGCACACACCCCACACATCCCCATATCTATCTTCTTCCCCCCATATCTATCGTCTTCGGCGGCCAATGCTGCTGGTGATGGCGAGGGGTTTGTCGCGTCCCAGCCCAGCCGAGAGGCCAGCGCCAGTGGCAGCGGTCGTGGTCGTTGTCATAGGGAGGAGTCGGGGAAAACTGCAACACTCGCCGTAGGCCGCCGTCGTCATCGCCGCTCATGCGGGAAACAATATCTCGAAGAGATACACCAAGGCTCGAAACCATCCTCGGCCGTCAACCGGCTTGCCTGAAGAAGGATGGGACGGCGATAAACAGGCTTGCTTGAAGAAGGGCGGATGTCGATGACGATGACGACGCGAAGCAGGAGGACAACAAAGATTGCTACGACGCGCAAACGCGAACGGCTCCTAGCCAATGGCTACTCAATTGAGAGTGTTACCGTTGGTGCGACTGCTGCTGCTGCTGCTACTGCGTGCTCTCTTCTGTGCAGTGAAGTCCGCTCCCCCTGAATCCCCGCCTCAAGAAGCTGGCCAGTTCCCGGCGCTCCTAGCCGAGTCTAGCTAGATCGTTCGATGAGATGATGATGTCCTTCCCATAAGAGCGCGACGGCATGCTGTTCCTCTGCAGTTGCTGCTTGTTTGGGGATTATCTCCCACTGGACATCAAACAATAGAGCGGCGGCGAGCCTTAACGACAATATATATCCTCCAATAGATACAACGCCGAACAGAAAAAACACACTAAGATGGACACTAGGGACGGATACAGGGGCGCACGCTCGGTGAACAAGCGTTTATGGCCTCTTGTGATGAGAACGAGAGGCAACGAACTCAAGCAAAAGGATAACAACACCTACACTAGCTATACAAAAGGTGTCGACTGGCGTACATACAATCATATTGGCTCGTTCCTATCGGAAAGAAGCTACTGAAGGACACTTTTATGCTGGCATCAGGTACAATTGGCGACGGGGTCGGTCGGATAACATCGCAATCTGCTCTATAAGGGTGGAAACGCCAACATGTGGATAAAGAGAATTTCGGTCATATGAGAGAGAAGCGTGAACGTACCATGCGCACACGCCTTAAATCACCTTCGGCAAATGATGAAGTAAAATCGTCTCCTTTTTAAAGTTGTGCTTGCCTTGAGGGCTCAATTAGGCTAAATGAAACTCAGCTTAAGGAGCTTTTTATCTAGTTGGGGACACGTACATGGTACTGCATTACATACTAAATGGTATGCTGAATTAGAGTTCATGAAAAGCAAAGATGCCAAATGAGATGCAAAGTATCTGCATATAGTTCATACCTAGTTAGCATTAATTTGCTATTTTCATATTAATAATTTCGGTTACGACGATGGGACGTAGACTGGTGCTATGATACTACTTCGAATGGCCTTCTTGGTACCCAGAGCAAAGCCTGTTCCCTGAACCAGCACCTGCCTCCTTAGAAAAAAAATGGTGCTCAACCTCATCTTGTTAACAATGTTTTTCTTAGTTTTCAAATAGTATCCACCTGATAATCTGCTTTGTACATATTTCGTGTCGACGTCTCATAAACGTTCCGCTACTGCTAGTCATTGACAATAATTCTTGGTAAATACATTTGCTGTAGCGCTTAGTAAAAATAATTGCTCTAGTGAATGGCTGCGGACAAATACGCAGAGTTTACAGTAAACTACAGAGACTTTATATCCGCACTCGATCAAACCATACCCGAGTTTCGTACTGCTAGCAATTCTGGCGCTCCCATTTCTAGCGACATTAGGTTTCGGCATGTGGTAATGTGTTCCGCAGTCAACATCCTTTATCGGCTCATTTAGCCATGAGTTCATGTATTCACTAATTTATTGTAAAAACAACCCCGTCTTATATCGCAACGTTTGTTGCGGTGAATGCTCTGCTGAGCGGCGTCTGTGTCCTATAAATGACGGTTTTTAATAACCTGTGAGTGAGTGTTGTTGTATATACTGCAACGCGGTTATATTAAAAAAATCTATTAGTAATAGTACGTATAGGCAGCAGCCGATCAGAGCTAGTTGAAACGGAAGGCTTTCCTTGAATCGTACGAACTGCATGTAACGGCAACAACTTAAACGCAATTTTCCAAATGTTAGCACATGTCGCTTCAAAATGAGTGTAAGGCGCGTCGAAGTTTACAATCCTTAGTGCCATCTTCATAGGCAAATGCTTAGAATTATGCTTGGATGTAAATAATGAGCATACCGCCGAGGGGGCGACACGACATGGCGTATCTCTTTAGCGGCTTCCTGAGTGTACGTAAATGGTAGGGCGAGCGAGGCATATAATCTCACAAATGTATATATATATATATATACATATAGACTAGTGCCCCTGCTGAGACGAACGTTAAAGGTAAAAGGTATGAACTGGGGATCGGGTGGAGAGCAGAGTCTGCTCCGACTGGTTAGCACCATTGAACGCCGTCACCCGTTGTTTGGTGACACCCTTTGCTTATCGTTTGCTTGCGTATGCACACATCGCACAGACGCCCATCCAGACACGTCGAGGAAAACACACAGCACTAACTGCTGCTGCTGCTCCAAGACAAAGAAGGTTACAGTGAATCAATCGATCCAAAACGTTCGTTCTTTGTTGCCTTTGCTCTGAGCTCGATCTATCTGCCTCAAGAAAGCGTGCGAACGAGACTATTAGTAGCGACAACGATCAACACAGGCGACCAGCAATAATAATGAAGCTACTGCTGCTTGCCTGTCTGTTCCTTCATGTTGTTGTTGTTGTTGTTTTGTTGTTGCTCTTGTTGATGCTGCTGCTGTTGTTGCAATGGCCGGTAGCGGTAGCGCCGACAGTAAACATCGCGGCCGGCTAAAGCAGACGCCCAGCATAGGGCGTTCGTTCATATTGGACGTCCTAAGGCAGGCTGTCTGATGGGACGACGGGAAATTAGCACTGGCCAGTATTGGCTGAACACCGGTAGTCATAGTAGAAGTCGTCGTTGTTGTAGTAGTCGTAGCAGCAGCTGTAGTTGTTGTAGTACTCGAAGTAGTAATTGTAGTCGTACTGGGCGCGGGTGTGGGGGAGGGGGGGGGGGGTGGTATGGGTTGTGGAGGAGTAGGCAAGCAAATGCAGCATGAGGTAGAGCAAGGGCGCGCGGCAATAGAGTGATCCGCTCGATGGCTGCAGCGTCTTTCTTTGTTTCTCGCGCATTCTCAGTCTGTTTCTGTCTTGGCTGGCCGTTGGTCAGTCTACCGGTCGGTCGATTGTTCGGTCGCTGAGGTGAGGCGAGGTGAGGTGAGTGTTTGTCTCTGCATCCTTGACGGTCGCAGCGCAAACGAAGGCGAGACGCTGACGAAGAAGACTCGCCCCTGCTATGTTGTAGTGACGACGACGGCAGCAACAACAACCCCACCAAAACAAAATCGCTGCTCACAGCTGAGGAAGTATTCAATGTATGGTGGAATGAATGGTGAAAAAGGAAAAATAGAAAAAGGAGGTGGTCGTGATGATGATGATAATGATAACGACGACAACAATGATGATGAACTTTGCCATTCCTTTGCCACTATGCTCGACACTTGGCCTTCACCTTTCGTTTTCTTTAATTCTTGTTTCCTTTATTCCTTTCGTTTGCTCGTTGGTTCGGCTCTTTTATTCATCCATTCATTCAAACATACACTCATTTGTTCTCTCTGTTTGCCCCTCAGCCTTGCTCACAAACAGACACTCCTCCTCTCTTCCGATCCGCCCGCTCTGGCGGTGATCAGGGCCAGCAGCGATCAGCCAAACGCTCCTTTGTCGTGGCTATTGGGTGACTCGTCCTTTTCCACTTTGCCTGGCACTATATATATATATATATATATATATATAAATGGTGACCATGGGCCACTATGATGGTGGCACTAGTGTATTTGTATATATACATATATATACACTATGTTGGTGGCACTAGTGTATTTGTATATGTATATATATATATATATATATATATACACATATACGCATGCTGTCGATGTAGAGAGAACATCACAATTGACTGATTGTTGTCAAGGGAGGCAAAGTCGGGCAGACGGACCGACCCGCCAGTGGCCCACTTAGCCAGTGGCGTTAGAGGCACTGACTGGTGACCGGCGAACCAGAGAGCAGAGAGACCGAAGTATTCGTATTACTGCTATTTATCGTTGTTGTTATTGTTGTTGCTGTTGTTGTTGTTATTGGTGCTTGCGATCGATGTCGGTGGTAGTGGTGGTCATGGTAGAAGACGTCGTACGCAGACGCACCGGAAGCAGCAGCAGCAGCCGAGGGATGACACAAACAGAGAGAGGGTGAGAGAACTAGAGAGGGAGAGAGAGAGAGAGAGAGAGAGACGGGGCGAGTCTATACTACAAGAATAATCGAGGCAAGGCAACGAGCTGCTAAGAAGAAGGGGTGCACTAAATAGGTAAATAGACAGACCGGCGCATGGTCAGTGTGCCTGGCCGTCGCAGGTTGAGCTGAGTCGTACTGTACACACACATATATAAATATATATATATATATATATATATATATATATATATATATACATCTGATATACATCCATGGTTGAATGGATGGATATACATATAGACAGATAAGTGCCGGATGGTTCTTCCCTGGCTGAATATCGCTGTCGTCAGCGTCGTTGCCGTCGTCGTCGTCGTCGTTTTTGTAGCTAAAGCCGCCGAAAGAAAGGCGACAAAACTCGAGCATGACAATAGAAAGGGGTGTCGTCTGTATATGTGCAGCCGCTCCTCGGACGCGGATTCAGAGTTCTGGCAGATGACAGGCGACGGACAAACGTTTATCGCGCCCGAGACGTTTATTCCCTTCATGGTGCCGAGGAAGAGAACGCCAGTTGCAGTGATTTCAGCTTCATCCTCACCATCATCGTCATCAGCATCACCCTCACCATCGCCATCATTATTATCCTCGTCATCACCACAATTACAGTAACCACAATCCACATGACCCATATCACCCGCGAGTTCGACGTAATCACCTCTATAAAGTCAGCTACATTAACGTATGCTAATACATACGGCACAAACAGAGTTAGATGTGCTGAAACTGGCTGGCATATAACTGCCTAGCAACGCATGCAAAAATTATGGAACATTTTTTGTTATAATAATGTCGACTAATTCGCCAGGAAATTAGACTAAGTATTTGCCTGGCCATCACGAGCGACGACTTCGGAAGTATTGGAGATGCTAATTCTCCAAATTTGGTTGGACAGCAAAACATGATAATGTGATAAGCCAGATTGGCATATCGGATTTCAAATAGGATCCGAGCACGTCGACTTTATTAACAGACGGGTTTAGATACAGCCACATTGAGGAACTCCGGCTATCATTAGAAAGGTTTTACTTAATTCGGACTTAAACAGATCTGCCATATAGGTAAGCAGCTTTAGTTCATTGTCTGATAATGCATTTCCACCTTTGTTAATTTGTAAGAGTTGGCTATGGCTTACTCGATTGAAAAAAAGTGCTTCCATGGTCAAGTTACGTGCATTGAAAATTATGAATACATTTTAGGAAAGCTTTTTAGGCTACAGAATATTTTCAAGAATAATACATGCTAGTGAGCCCTGTGACACAGGCCGATATTTTGCTTTGCCCTAACGTTGGTTCTAGGGCCTTTCATGTGTACTGGTGTAACGACGCTACATCAGTCTGAAGTGGTCAGAAACCCATCAATTAGGATAATGAGGTGGACAAAAGGAGGCTTGTAGCAGAGCACAAAAGTTTTCTACCCAATTCGTACACTCCTCAGTGTCTCGGGACACTGTCGTCTTCTTACGCTGTGCCGCTTTCCCTTTCTTGTTGTTATTGTAATTATTCATATGTAGAACAAGGTTTGTTAAAGAGCAAACTCTTTCACCTATAAGCGTTTGAGAAGCTAGGTTGAGAAGTATGCGTGTTTTTTTTGTATTTTACTAATCAAAATATGAATGCCTAAATGCTATTTTGTTAAAGCGTATGCTGCATATGCCATGATGCTACACACAATTTAAATATTTTGATAAACCAGATGCTGCTTATTCAAATTGCAATTTATTATGGGTAATGACATTATTAAAAAATATTTCTTTATCCAGCATAAAGCAATTCCGAGCAACATATAGAAGTGCCGATTTTTTCCCGAAGAATAGGCTTATCTACAGAAACAGATTTAGTTTGATACCGGACATATTTGATAAAGAAGTTTGATACAGAGAGTGACATTCTGCCAAGCAAATGTGGGTTGATTTGTCAAGTAAGTGCTCACTTGATAGACGCGTGCGCACGTGCCTAGGTGTCTGTGTCGATTGTGTCGACACATTTCGACGCATGTCCGGCTTAATACTACTGGGCATCGTTTGAAGGCGTTTACACGCGGTTAGGCGACGTGTTAGCATAGTTTTGATTTCGTAGCAACAGGAACCAACCCTTGAAAGGTTTCTCTGCTGGGCGGGCCCTGTAAGTCCTAATAAACACCCGGAACTATCAGAGCCGCCAACGAATTAGTAGCCCGGACCTATCACACTGTGCGCCGCAAGGTCGACATTCTCGCTCATTGCTCGATCGGCTGGCTTCATTCGCTGGCTCGGAAAACTGGCTTCGAGACTGCGGCAGCGATGACCAGCGGCGCACCTCCGCTTAAATCGTGTAGGGGTGGCCCCGGGTCGCGGGGCCGATGTAGAACAACTTCTGCGACTGCTCTACTACACACTGGGCGCAGCAAAAGCAACCTCTAGGGTCTCTAGCGTAGTCGTATGCAAAGAAGAGCTTCCGTCGCATTCCGGTGGCCTTCAAAGGAAAGCCGAAACGGCATGAGTCTGCTCGATAGGTTCGAACCGCCCCAGGCTATCCAGTCTTCATGCAGCTGGCTGGAGGGGAGTGTGGTGGGGGGTGGGGGGGGGGGGGAAACCACGCCGCGCGCATCCAACCTCACCCGCTCCCTGCATGCGTTCGTGCGTCCGTCGGTCCGTACGCCCTGAACAGGTAGATAAAGAGACAACAAGAGCAGATCGTTAGATAAGTGGATAGTGTGCTACCGTTAGATGTGTTCGTATATGCGCGTCTATGGCATGAACATCAGCGCGACTGCGTGGGGGCTGTTGGCCGCTTCGTTATAGGCGGCGACAGGGGTTCCCGGCGCTCGAGCGACTGAAACGCAGAACAGATTGAGTCGTTGAGGAACGGGGGGAGAGCAAGAAGAAGGGAGGGCAGGGCGGGGGGGGGGAGATTTGGCCTACAGCCGTTTGGGCAAAGTCAGACGAAAAATCGGCCGGCTACAACCCGTAAGTAGGTTGAAAGTAAGGCACAAGCAAATATGGTGTTCGCTGTCGCCAAGGAACAGATTTGACTTCGAGAGATTGGGCACGGCTCGCTCAGTAATTGCATCCATGCAAGG
Source organism: Dermanyssus gallinae (assembly GCA_003439945.1). Classification (NCBI taxonomy): domain Eukaryota; kingdom Metazoa; phylum Arthropoda; class Arachnida; order Mesostigmata; family Dermanyssidae; genus Dermanyssus; species Dermanyssus gallinae. The sequence continues at coordinate 72,037 of QVRM01005104.1, forward strand.
AATTGACCGAAGTATATATATATATATATATATATATATATATACATATATACATATATAGGGCAATAGCTTTCCTCCAAAAAATCATTTATATAAATTTGCCGTCCGGATAAGCAGGTTCTATAATATATATATATATATATATATATATATATATATATATATATATATATACATATATATGACCTTTATTTTTGTATTAAGATATGAGTGTTGTGTTACTAAATTACTAAAACAAATAAAAACAAGTCTTATATTTTATTTATATAAAGCAACTACCCAGGCAGTGAAATCGATGAATGAACTGAATATGAAACTGGTATAGAAGCTGCTATAGCAACTGCTTCATTTATATAAACGAGATGGCGATCCAAAGCTAAACACTTCAGTACCTTTCAAACTTAAATGCCAAGTTTATTAATATTCAGGTATTTTTATAGGCGATGGCCTTTATATTACATGTATGTGTGCCGTTTTATGCTGCTCATAAATTTGTTACATACACATCGCGTATGTAATAGCTCAAAAACTGCTATTTGGAATTTACGGAAAGTATCATAGTCATAAAAAGTGAGCTATGAAAAGCTACATAGTCGAATTTATGTTTCAATTTGCTTTAGATTTTTTTTACTTGTTTCCTTTCTCTGGGGTCAAGCGTGGTCATCCAGATGATCAAGTTCTGGTTGTTGCGGCAACTGTTGTCCACTGTAAATTGTTGTTCGAGCCTTACTTACTTACCTTCTCTCTTAACAAGTTATAATGTACATGGTTATGTATCAATTATGCTAGTTTGATTATGTATTTTAGTGCGTATTTGTTTGCTGCCGTATTTGTTTAGCACTGCTGAAAGGGCTTGCCTTTTCGCTTATAATTTTTTCAGGTTGGCGAATAAACTCTATCCATGCTTTATTGCTGAAGGGCTTTATAGCCGTTATGTTTGTTCAATGCTAGTCCGAGAACATTGCTGATTGACTGCAAATATATAATTTAAAAAAATAGACTGCAAATCTTTCTAAAATTTGAGTCTATAACGAAATATTAGGTCTTTGGCACTACGCGGCAACCATAAATGACCTTGCCGACCACGAGCAAGCTTATCGAACGATATATACCTTTTTAGTTAAGTAGTATTGTAATTTTTAACCCACCATTCTGGGGTGTTGTACTTGTCTTTGCCAAAAGCGTTACATTAAATTCTCCGCAGCACTTCAAGAAAAGAACAACTCTATCTAATATTTTTTTTTTTCATAATAAGAAGTTTATTTCCGTATAATACATTAGGTATATGTTACACACATCAACTAGCTAAGCCAATATAATTATTCGGAGACGCCGCGAACCTGAACCGTTGTCGAGCGCCCATAGATGGCACGTTTCAGCTACGCGCAGTTAGTTAAGTGCAAATTGTCCAAGGAAGTCACCGGGGTAGAAGTTCAGAGGTTTTAGTGGTGTAAAACTTTAAATATGTTAATTATGCATATCTATTTTAGTGTGCAGTTGATGGTGCATTTCCCGCTAATGTGTAAAGTAAAATTTTGGGCTGACCCTCAGCCAAGATTTAACGTACACGGAACTGTTTTTCACATTACTTCATAGACAAATTCCCATTAAAACAAATTTGCAACGGTGGCGCTCGAACCCGCGCACCTATGTGTCTCCTCCGGTTGCGAGGCGCAGACTTAAGCCACCACGCCACCGGGCTCGGCCGCTAATGTGTAGAGAACGATAAACTGCCCTCCACACCAAGTGTGATGGAGCGTATGGTTATATGACAACACAATAGACGGATTAATTTTACCTACAGCTGCCCTACGCACGGTTTTGGAGTCTACATGACTGCAAACCTTAATTTTATTTGCCATATATTGCCCTACTAGTCAAGACTTCATGTCCACTTCTAAACGCATGTTTTTTCATATTTAATTGCCACGCGGTTTGCATACGATTATTACCGAATGACTTTAGCTCTGAATATTGCACTAATTACAATTATAATAACTGTGGTTTGCATAGCATGGGTCGCCAGGTGGACGCACACAAATCCAACCCAGCGCAGCCTATTTCATTGCTGAGCTTGCGTCTTCCTCAAAAAATTGTGTCAGAAAAAAATAATTACGTCACGTTAGCATTGTACAAACACGCTTGTTGTGATATTAACGGCGCCGTTATGTAATGTCATGTTATATATAACATTAATTATCGAATAAAGTATGAACTAAGCCCAAAAATCGTACCAGTTGGTAGTTCTTATTCCCCGCACGCAAGCGTTGAAAAGCGTCGAGCGGGGTGGCGTTTAGAAGACTGACGGCATCTCGCCGCCAGAGTCTTCACAGGCTCCCCGACTACCTACTATGAAGACCTTTTATCCCTCTCCCCCATTTCGCCTGAAGACACCCGCGTTGAAGCAGGCCCTTAATTACCAGGTTATCCTTTGAGCACACATCTTCGCCCCGGCATTAACAATGCACACAGCTTACAAACTACTTTTTTTACAATGTGCAATTCAGGTTGGCGCGAACATTTACCTTACTTCGTGCACAACTTCTATGTTTATAAAAGACAGCCTGCGAGGATTATATTTCAAATATACCTGCACCGATAATACTAATGATGTAATGATTTGGGCGCTCTACGAACGCTAAAAGTAATCCCTCTTGATTATAAAATATTTCGATTAGAAGGCTTTCGACTGGCAAAAATGTTTGACCGGTTCCTTGTGACGATGTCAGTTAAACTTCCTAGAGTTAGCAGAAGTCGCCATATACCTACTGCACGTGATCGCACAGTAATTGTACTACTGGGACCAATATTGTTACAGGCCATTGTGTGGAAAGCTTCTGAGCTGCCTTACTGGCGCAAACCCTGTGCACTCTGCACGCAAGAAACAAACAAATAAACACACTGTTTAGGGCTGACAGACTCAAAGAGTAGTGAAGACGCCGCAAAGACTAGTCCTCGTGTAATTAAATCATTTAGTCAATAGGGCATGTTTTCACTCTTCAATCGTGTGGTGCCGCGGATTTCGCGCTGTCTCATATTATTAGTGAGTTAACAGCTGACAGACAAATCCGCATATGTATTTTCCCGAAATCGGCAAATGTTTGTATAGTTATCCCCCGAAATCGGCAAATATGAGAGAATATATTGGCTAGAATAGAGTAGAGTTCCTGCGCCGGGCTCGAATCCACGAGTCTTGTTGTCTCAGTCGGTGCCGCCGGTGTTTCATCTTGCCCTCTTGTGACGCCCGACCAACGGCCTGCGAGTTATGTCTTCAAACATACGCATAACGGTGCCCCGTGTTTTCCAGTCGCCACAAGCAGAGTACAGCCGCGGCTTCGACCGAAGTGCGAGAACAGCTTGCCTTGTCTCTTACCACCAATCGTCCTATTTACACACCAAGGTCTAGGCTAGGCCTGAGCAGGGATTGCCATGCGTGCATGCGTCGTACTAGTCGAGTCAACCGGCCGCCAAATGCCGTCCTAAATACACTGTGGTAGGTAGAATTTTAAAGTTGAGCCAGGAGGCGAGTGCCACTACCAGCCACGGCCAGAGCAGCCGCACCAGAAGCGCAGTTGTGTCAATTCCGGTTAGAGTTTATTTGTATATGACTCGCTGTGTGTCTACGTGTGGTGAAAGTGTCTGCTTGTGTGTGTGTGTGTGAATGTGTATATACGCCTCTTTTGTGTATCCATATTATGTGTGCTTTACTCCGTATGTAAATCATGTAGACTTGGTCGAGTCGAGCGAGCCTAACGTTAATACGAACACCTTACCATCTTGTGGTATCGTTGCAGTGCAGGGTAGAATCCGTGTCTCTCCGTGTCCGTCGAATAGAAACGACAGACGCAGACATACGTGCCCAACACCGTCACATATACGTATACACATATATATATATATATATATATATATATATATATGTGTATACGTATATTCATATGCAGATTTGAACTGAACCATCTTCAATTCGCGGGGCGGTATAGAGTTACGTCGCGGACTGTGACTGACACAGCGAGTGTTAGTGGGGTTGTGCTAGCAGTAGTGGTAATACTAGCCGTAGAAGCAGCAGCAGCAGCGACAGCGGCAGTTGTGGTAATTTCAACTCAATTCGACGAATTCAATTGAGTCGCAAGTAGCAGCCGCTGGTGTCACCACTACGTGCGGCTGCTGCTGTATCTGGCGCAGTTCCACCCGTTGTCGTCGTCGTCATTGCTCAAGTGTTAGCTTCCGACCACTGACTGCGGATCGGCGACGACGAAAACCACCATCGCCAGGACACCGCCACCACCGCCAGGACACCGAGATGATCAGGACAACCGCCGGAACAGACAGCGCCACGGCCACAACCGCGGCCACCAACCAGCCTTGGCATTGCCTCTGCTGCTGCTGCTACTGCGGCCGTTGCTGCTGCTGCTGCTGCCGGAATTGCAAGCGCTCATAGCTTAACTTGAGTACTCTGCTGCTTCACCAGCGTTTCTCCCACCTGCCCCCACCGCATCCCTTCCCGTCCGAAATAGGAATAATCTTTTGATGATGGCGGCGACGACGGCAACGACAGCGACGACGGCCCGCTTGTGACGAGTCGCTTGCTTGCTCGAGCTCCGTGCAGGCCCGGCAATCTTCTACTACTTCTAGTACTACTACTACTACTACTGCCTTCACTATCTAACAACCCACCCGCAAGCCAGCCAGCCAGCCAAACACCCACCGCCCGCAGAAGCTAGAGCTGTCTCCAGCACACATCGTCTGGGGGTGCCCGGCGACACACAACCGGGGGGGTGGCCGGCCGGGCGACCTCCCGCGACCAGACCGTCCTCCGAAGCGTCGGCGACGGCGGCCAAACAAGCTTTCGACAGCAGCGCGACCACCTCCCTCTCGTACGGGTCACGTGGACCACCACCGCCACCAGCATATTTGCTGGGCTAAGACTAACCGACCGACATACTTACCGCAGGTATCAGCCGCCGCAGTAGCAATTGCCACGGCCTTAAAGCTGAGAGGAAGGTACAGAGAACGAACGAGAAAAAGATAGCGACATAGAAAGAGTGAGAGGGAAATGAAAGAGTGAGAGAGAGAGAGAAAGAAGATGTGGGCTCGGGGGAAAAAAACTGTGCTGGACGTGCTTCTCCACCGAGGGGCACCCGTAAATGGCAGCGCGACGTGTGCCACTACAGCAACGGCTTCTACTACTACTACAACCACTACAACCACCACCACCATCATCATCCTTATTGATAAAATCGTCGCCATCGGCCGATAGATCCCGCACCCACACAGACACAGCCTTGCGTGGCGACCCTCTCTCTCTCTCTATAAGAAGTCAGCCACAAACTAGAACATCTTCGGTGGCAGGAGACGACGCATGTTGATGGCCCAGCTTCAATGGACGGGCGGGCGGCCGGATAGATGGATGAATGATAGGCGGAGCGAATAAAGTTCATGATTGTCCGGAACGTCGGCGCTATGCAGTTTCCACATACTGCGTCTGCTTGCTCCCTTTCTACCTTCTCTTGAACGTTGTCTCGCCTTGATTTAGCCAGGCTATATATATATATATATATATATATATATATATATATAGCAAGATATGAGGGCTGCCTAAATCGCACATTGTTGCCGAGCATCTTGCTCGTCATGACGGCCCTCAACCAATCTGAAATTTACCGATGTCATCAAGATGTGGGGAGCCTCATGCTCGAGAGGACACGACGCTAAAGTGGGGTCTCCGAGAACGACGACAAAAACAACGGCATTGACGGCCGTAGCGGCATCGGCGACGATCCCCGCTACCACAACAAACAGCAACAAAGACAACAACACTAGCAACAGAAACAGAAGCAATAACAGGCACTGTCCCTGTCATCAGCTTTGCTTCTCCATCATTGGCTTCCTCGTCGGTTGTTGCTCATCAATAGCGAGAAGGAAAAAGAGAAAGCTATCGAGGCAGAGAGATCGAGAAAGATAGACAGGCAAGAATGCGGGAAAAATATCTTGACGATTGTCGACCAAATCTGCTTGCACCGGATGCGGGGAGCTACCCCGTTGCTGGTTTTGACTTTGTAGTGGAATCATTGAGAGGCATCATCATTCAGCATAACAACGATTTCCCCTCCTCCTTCTCCTTTCCACGCTACTGCTGACTGCCGTTCGTCATGGGAGATGTGGCATGCCGGATCAGCGGGACAGTTGGAGAAAACATCCCAAAAATGATGTCGCAGTAGTAGTCGTAGTAGTAGTAGTGGTGTTGGTTGAAATCGTGACGTTGCAAGATGCTATGAAAAAGGCGGATCGGGACAGGTAAGATGCAAGAAAGAGTCCTGAAGCAAATACGGCTGGCGCGTAAAAAATGGTACGAAAAAAAAGATATATATATACCTAAATTAAATAAAAAGGTAGAAAGAGCCGAGAGCCAGGCGGAAGACTTGGCAGGACAAACGAAGGGCTTCGTTGGGAAGCGCAGTGTCGAAAAAGCTAACAAGACTGTCAAGGAGCGAACGCGGCCCACAGTAGTAGGGAAGGAACAGGAGCTGCTTCTCCTGTTGTTGTTACTTGCGGCTTTCCCATCGTATAGCGCTGTTTGCTGTTCTGCGAGCTGTTCCGCCGGCCCGCAACTCCAGCCCGCGAGCCATCCCGGACTAAGCTGCTGCTAAGCTTCTGTGTTTACTCTCGACAGCGACGATATTGGCGACAATTCCCTCCCGATGGGTCCGCCGTTGATTATGAGTGGCTTTTCAGGCTGGCGCTCCCATTCAGCTAGACGGAGCTAGGCGCTTCGTGCGCGCAGCGAGTCCGTCGTTCACCCGTCTGCTCGCGTTTGCTGTGCGGGAACAGGCTGGCCAAATCGTGGCGAACGTGGCAAACGAACGTCGTCAGCCCATCAGCTCCTACGGATGGCTCTGCCAAGTTAGAAAGTTGTTCGGCGTCCAACAAGTACTCTGCTCTAGCAACGTGGGAATAGCGGCGGTTGTTGTTTATCTTTTTGTTCTTGTTATTCTACTACTACTACTACTACTTCTACTACAACTACAACTATTACGAATTAAGCGGCAACATCATGATAATAAGGACGCTCGATGACAGCGGATGCGTTTGAGACAGAGATACTGATCGAGTCGCTTCCCATCAAGGGACGGAACGCGATACAGAGTGATTAGCAAACGATATTGGTGTCGCTATTGTCGCTGCTCCTACTGCTGCTGATGCGGCTACTGCCTGTCTGGTAGCTAAATCATTGCACGATTGTTACCAACAATGGTACTATAATTGTTATTAGATGTTTTTGATTTTGTGTTGAATGTCAATGCGCGAAGTGCGGAGCAAGATGTCTAGCCATGCAATCGCTACCCAAATTATCGAAGATTAACAGGCCGATGCACTAGATGTTCTGAAGGATGTTGTGTAATTTGCTAAGCTATACCTAACACTAAATATGTTCTCTTTTTTGAGCATAATGTACGAGCTCTATTGAAGCATCTATAAGAAACTTATTTATTTAACTTAAAATGTTATTTATTAGTGCTTGTTGTAACTTGTTTTTGCTGCCGCTACTATGTGTTATTGTTGTAAGTATACAATGATGGGCGAATGAAAAACGGAACGTATTTGCTAGGAAAGATTCCAGCAATATGAGGTACTATCGTTAAAGGGAATGACTAGCAAGACAACGTTCGTTGACATAAGCCCGACTTTACTGAGCGCCGAATCGGATGCAAACGGTAGATACATATATGTATTCTCCTTGCAGTAAAGTACGTTATTCCATCACAGCAATAAATTAACAATAAAAATGCAATAATAATATAATATATTTTATGTATATTTTTAAATTTGGTGAGCTTCAAATGTGCGCTGTTCGCTGTGCTGAACTGCTGTACTGTGGGATGAAAGAAATAATGGCTCCCCTTGTCGGCACCCGTTTTAAGTTATCTTTTAAAATGCTGTGCTCTTTCTATGTAGCTATGCATGCTGCTGTTTGTATCCCCTCTAAATTTTTGGTAATCAAAATACAATTTTCTCTTAACAGACGGAATTGTTGTCGACGGGATACGACTGGCAGATGCTGCTGCAGTTTAAATTCGAAACAGTGTACCGTTATAATAGCTGAACTACTGCACAAATGCTACACAAACGTTATTGGCTTTTTTGCCATGGCATGGCCTTTCTGCTGCCTCCGGTTTTCAAGTCAAAGTGTTGCTGGCCCATACACTATTGAGATCTGCATTGGAATTCTTGTTTGAGCCTAAATTGTTACACGAATCTTTGCCCAGAACAAAATCGAGTTCGTGTAGCATGTGAATAATTCTATGGCTATGGGATAGGAAAATATGAAGAATAAGAAGTCCCCCATTATGGCTAATTGCCACTTGCTTTTTACCTCTGACGTGTTCCGACGATGTTGTGTCGAAAATGGGCAGGGCAACAGCATTCCAACGGCACTTAGACAGTGCACGAGGGAGTTCTCAGCCGCTCATGGCTTCATCAAGTAACGGGTGGGAGGACGCGGCTAACGGTAGTCTGGTGAAGCCATGCAACCAAAGCGAATGAGTCCGTAGACGCGTCTCTCTCTCTCGACTAGGTAATTCCTCTCTCTCTCTCTCGCTCGCAATATGTCTCTCTCTTCTCCTATCTCTCTTGTTCTCACGGCTTAGGTCGTGTCACCCAAGGGTCCCGGTACGCGGCCCGCGACATCGGCGACACAACAGTAGCGCGCCGGTCAAGATCAAGAAGGCGGCCTCGTTTCTTTGAACTATTGTACATTTCTTCCAAAGAGATCATAATTCGCGGTCAGTAGGCGCGAGCCCGGGGCAGAGCCAAAGGCATCGAAGGTCTCGGTGCGCGAGTCGGCGGACGAGTTACGACGTGCATGTAATCAGGTCAGCAGCAGCAGCAGCAATTGGCTCCTGCGGCTCATTGTGCTCGCGTTACAATGTTGCATGCGCAACGCCATTGTTACCAGACCAAGGTATGTTAACAGGCAGATACACTGCACGCATATGTGCTTATATATATATATATATATATATATATGCACGCGTCGTGCACACATTGCTGACCGGTGGACGCTGTGCACGGCTGGAGGTCCTGGAGGAGGAACAAGTGGTTCGTTCGGCTTGGCTTGATCGTCGATGGGACCATGGGCAAACCATCCGTTGGCTGGCTATCTGAAGCTCAGCTGGGTGAAGGTGTATGTATTCATATTGTGCATGTGTATAGCTGGTTATACTGATTGGTATGTCGTGCTCGTGGCGGCGGAGGTGGTGGTGGCGGCGGGCAGAGAAGAGTTGCGGGGGTTCAACGTCATCGCGAATAACGCCATGTTGCGACTTTAGCGGCATGGGTCGCAGCAGCAGCAGCAGTGGCGCTGGCGCTAGCTATAAGGAAGAAGGGTGGGAGGATAGGGAAATGCTGCCGACCGATGCTGGGAGATCGTGCTATCGAGCAGACAGATAGATTAGATACGTAGGACGAAAGATGGTGCTGGTGGTTTGTTGCTGGTTGTGATGTGGTGGTGGTGGTGGTGGTGGCGATGGCGGTGGTGCGGCCGCTGCAGCTTCAGGGCGACAACAGGTCCATCATCATGTTGAGTCATGATGCAGAAGTGAAGAGTTTCTTTTTGTCGCAACAGCGGCCGTCGCCGTCGTTGTTCGTACGCATGACTTCACCCCACTATGCGGTCGTCTCATTTGAGCTCACTTGAGAGACTCTATTCGTCCTCGTCGTCGAGCCACAGGGACGTTGACTATTTGCCAGTGTTTAGCGATGTTGGCCCGCAATAGGCCCGCAAACTGCTAGTAGTTGCACCAGCCCACGTTCCATCCCACGGTTGCACAACCAACATGGTGATGAGCGCTGTAACAGGCTCACCAGGCGGACAGGCGGCAGAGATCAGAGTCTCTCGAAAGAGAGAAAGATTGAGAGTACCCGCAGATACTCATGTTGATCACACGCGCATATACGTGTGTGAATGCGTGTGCAATCATGTATGTATATATATATATATATATATATATATATATATATATATATATAGATATGCGCGATATAACACATAACCACAGACACAGGACGCAAGAGGGAGAGCTAAGCACAAGAACAAGAAAAACTACAACGCGACAGCTTTTTAAACCCATTTATGACAGGCCAGTCAATCTACATAAGCCCCGTGAAAAGGCGCAACGAATTGAGACTGTAGAGTAGGCAGGTGCTTAGATTTGGAGGAATGTACCTAGATATATACGTACGTATAGATTTAAATATAAAAACCGAGGAGGAGGAAGTCATGTTGCAGGTTCAAAGTTGAGCCCCGTATAGTTAGATAAGCACCACCAAATTATAAAGAAAACGTTAAATAGTACGGCGTTATTTTGGATCTTCAGGTCTGCGTCGCAACAGTAGAACGAATGCCTTGAACAGCTTAATTGTTTGTTTTATGTTCTTACTCACGTATTGTATATCCGTTGTTGTTTGGCTGAATTAATAACAATAATTGTAGTTGATATTTTGTTTTATTGTAATTTGGTTTCATCATCAAGGTCATTACTTGCTCGACGGGCTGCAGCGTCACAGCGTCCGCAATGAGTTTATTGGTGCCCTTCTTATGGGATGTTTCGGGAATGCTTGATGCATATGCGATGCATCGCTGACAACGATGTGCCACTCGTGTGGGACTCACAAACCCACAGGCCGTATCCCTCCCCTCCCCGGCTAGGAATTACGTGATATTACTTCGACACCGCGAAGGAGGAGTCTCAGTTCACTAGGGCTCTGTGCGCCTCACCTGTGCTTCTCCGGCCCGAAGGTTTGCATGAGGGCCCAGCTGCTCTAAGCCCCCTCCCTCCTTCGGGCTCTTTGTCTCGACCTGCTCCATCAGCGCGCTGACTATCCTTTCTCTTCTGTCTCGCTCTAGTGTTACATTCAGCCTCATGATGGCATTAAGTGCCGCCGTTCCTTCCCTTCAACCTTCTTCCGGGGACATCGTGTGCACTACCGCCTCCCTCAGTAGTGGAGACCGTGCACCTCCCCTGGCTACCGCACTGGTATGTCCAGCTTTCTATTAGCTTCCTGTAATGCCCCGTGTGCCCGGTAAAACAGGCAAACGCAAACGCTTGCCATTTTTACGGTCTTCTCCAGCATCTCGTACGCTGCTCGACAACGGTTCAGGTTCGCGGCGTCTCCTAATAATTATATCAGATAGAGTTGTCCTTTTCTAGAAGTGCTGCGTAGAATTAAATGTAACGGAGAGAGACTTTTGGCAAAGACAAGCACAACACCCCAGAATAATGGGTTAAAAATTACAATACTACTTGACTAAAAAAGGTATATATCGTTCGATAAGCTTGTTCGTGGTCGGCAAGGTAATTTATGGTTGCCACGAAGTACCAAGGCCCTAATATTTTGTTATAGACTCAAATTTCAGAAATATTTGCAGTCAATCAGCAATCTTCTCGGACTAGCATTGAACAAACATAACGACTATAAAGCCCTTCAGCAATAAAGCATGGATAGAGTTTATTCGCCAACCTGGAAAAATTATAAGCGAAAAGACAAGCCCTTTCAGCAGTGCTAAGCAAATACGGCCGCAAACAAATACGCACTAAAATACATAATCAAACTAGCATAATTTATACATAACCATGTATATTATAACTTGTTAAGAGAGAAGCTAAACGCAAGCTCAGCAATGAAATAGGCTGCGCTGGGTTGGGTTTGTGTGCGTCCACCTGGCTACTCATGCTATGCGAACCACAGTTATTATAATTGTAATTATTGCAATATTCAGAGCTAAGGTCATTCGGTAATAATCGTATGCAAACCGCGTGGCAATTAAATATATAAAAACATGTGTTTAGAAGTGGACATGAAGTCTTGACTAGTAGGGCAATAAATGGCAAATAAAATTAAGGTTTGCAGTCATGTAGACTTCAAAACCGTGCGTAAGGGAAGCTGTAGGTAAAATTAATCCGTCTATTGTGTTGTCATATAACCATACGCTCCATGCTTTTGCACAACACACTTGGGTGTGGAGGGCAGTTTATCGTTCTCTACACATTAACGGTCGAGCCCGGTGGCGTGGTGGCTTAAGTCTGCACCTCGCAACCGGAGGAGACACATAGGTGCGCGGGTTCGAGCACCACCGTTGCAAATTTGTATTAATGAGGATTCGTCTATGAAGTAATGTGAAAAACAGTTCCGTGGACGTTAAATCTTGGCTGAGGGTCAGCCAGAAAATTTTACTTTACACATTAGCGGAAAATGCACCATCAACTGCACACTAAAATAGATATGCATAATTAACATATCTAAAGTTTTACACCAAGCTAAAACCTCAGAGCCTCTACCCGGTAACTTCTAAAAACTTGCACTCAACTAACTGCGCGTAGCTGAAACGTGCCAT
>QVRM01005105.1:0-36815 GCA_003439945.1 Dermanyssus gallinae
TCGTTGTCACCAACTGACGCGAGTAAGATTTACAGGTTAGTTCAGAATTTGCCCTGATGAATGGGAAGGATAAGGTTTTATCGTGGCGCTGTTTTGGACTCTGTGCAGAGCGAGATGATCTCAGGCGGCAGTTTTCGCTCGGTTTGACAGGTGTTTGACACCTGTAAATGCGCTAGACCATTCCATTCTCCCGATTTCGTCACGTATGCTTTCTTTATTTGACTGCTGTAGAAGCGTAGGCGCTGTCGAGCAGATAACGACCTACCTAACCGGTCTTCAATGTAACTGCTGCTTCGCGGTTCGTTTGGCTCCAATAATTGAGCGTCCGCTTGCTACATTGGAACAGAATACTGTGATTCTGCCCAAGTAAGCCAGGTTCTGCGTCCCCTTCCTTCCGACAGGCAAGAGTACGGGCCAGGCCATATGTGCTACCTGGCATGCACTTATCTGGCCTTTGTCCTGCAGGCGAATGTAGCTGCGGGACAATGGTCAACCAGATTTACAATCAAGGAAGAAGAGAACCTATTGGAGCAGGCTGCGACCTTACGCATGCCATCGGCCCGTTATCATTTCGACATGTAGCAGTTTACTACGGCTACCGCCTTTAGCAGGTACAACTAGATGGTAGAGTCCCCCCCCCCCGACCACCACGCAAGAAGTTTTCCTGCATTTTCTCATTCAAAAAAGAAGAGGCCTGTCTAGCAACAAGTCGCCTACACATGTGGCGTAATCCATCTGTATTAGTCAAGATTACTATACAAATCATCATTATCTGTTTATGATCCTCGGAGTAACTATGACTCTCGTTCCGGTGTTGGTACGCTGGCGCGCGAGTTACGCATGCGGCGGGGACCTTTACGCGCTAATAGAAAGTTGGTCAGACTGTATAAACTCCCAATAGTACTTCCCGAGGTCATTTTGTTGGCGCGGGAGGCAGGCAAACGATATCCATTGAGTGGCAACGAATTCATATGTCATGGCGCATTCGAGGGTTGCTAAGGCTACTTTAAATGTACGGGGAAGTGTGCTGCACACGAAACCCGGGCCGATCGGTCAACGCCCCGGGCTTTAGCAACCCGGTGGTACCGACTGGGACGCCTGCTGCCTTGACTTAATAGGCACAACGAGAGCGCGAGTAAGCTCTCGTTGTCATTAGTGCTGACATGAATGCAGACCTCCCGGCGAGCATGCAGTGATTTTAACAAATATTGCTTCTCTCTGCAGTTGCGTCCTATTTTGGCGTTGTCTAGTTTGCATATTTTATGAAGTTGCCTTTTTACCTATACTGCGGCGAGGGCATATAGTTTCTGAAAATATATATGACCAGTAATGCATGATCCATACAGGGTATCGATGTTAAGCCGCGGTGGTTCATGACTCCACAAACCCAATCGTCCTCTCTGGCTCTTGTCGGGAGTGGCCCGAGACACTGCTTCCTGAGAGGAGTTCACCTGTCCACTTTAAACTGTTATTGATCTTGCTCAATTTGCAAGCTCGCATTGCTTGGCGGTTGTTTTCGTCTTCGGGAAAAGCTCTGTGATTTTGAACAGGACTCGTGGTCAGGAGCCCCATTACCAGTTGCTTTAGTATGTCATGTGGCTTTAAACTTTTAGGTTTTTAGTGAGTGGCTCTCGCTCGTGGCCGAAAAATAACGTTATATGTCGTCAACCTCTTCAGAGTTGCAGATGAAAGAAGTAATAATTATACTGTCCAGTATCCAGGGTGGCCCGGCAGGATTGCTTCCGATTGCTGGTGTCTAAACAGCTGATTAGTGGTCCATTTGTTGCGGGGCTATTTGGGCGGCATATTACGGCTACTTCTTTGACCCTTAAAACTAAGAAAATTTGCCTGCATAGAGCGTGTATGGCTGTTGTGGGCCCCGCGCACTTTGCCCGTGTGATCTTGAGTGCCACTTTTTTTGGAGTCCCTATAGTCGTGCACTCCTATGGGGGTGCGCAATGCTGAGTACTGATTCCAGGAGAGTGCGCCGAGAGTGAGTTGTGTTGAATTTGTTGCAAAGGGTACGTGTAGTGTTTCTGTGAGAGCATTATACGGGATTACGCGAATGAACTTGACCGTAGGTGTGAGTGTTTCTGGATGCCCTTCACAGGCATACGCTTGAATATGGGAGGGGACTTCAGACCGCTGTTTTTGTTTTTGTGAAGTCGATTTGTCGATTTCTAGTGTATGGATGTCGGATTTATTAATTACATTACCGGATTTCGGCCAAGACTTCAGTGACTGTGCCTTCAAGTTCACCTTCGTCGTAGGCTGAGAACGATAAATGCATATAGACAAAAATGCCAAGTCGTCTGAGCGACGAATAGTGCCCCGGGGAATGAGGTGACTAGTTTGGTCCCAATACAGATATTTAAGACCCGAAACTAGGATACGTCGTACTCAGGAGAGCATGTCATTGTCAACAAATGCTTTATTTAGGGCGTCCTACGAGAGCATAATGAAGGCGTTTTTTATAGCTAGAGAGGCATGCAGGGATAAGTCCAATTGCTCTGGGCGCTTTTTCTGTGCTTTAGCTATGCCTAGCACTTTACCGATGGCTGAACGTGTAGAAGGTCGGGATCGAAAAGCATGTTAGGTTTCCGTCACAGCCTGGCTGTAATTTAGTTCCGTTACTAACCGTTTGTTGCTAATGTGCTCAACTGCTTTAGGGAGGCAGAAAACTGTACCGTAAGGTATTCTTGCGGCTTACCGCTGGGTCAGATGTTCCGTTTTCGATGGATTAGAATATTCTTTGCTAGTAAGCATTTCACTCATTTATGATGCATTGGATTGCCTTTCGGTGGTTCTATAAGAGTATACGGATCATTTGCGAGGGTTCCCTATCTGCCGCCGGAGCTTTTCCTGGCCGTCTGTGTTCGGCCACGATTATGATTGTTTGGATTAAAGTTCGATTTCATGTTCTCAAGACGATGTGAGAGTAAAGAATTATTCGTTGCCAGGCGGATTGAAGTGATGACCAAATCCATCACTAGTGGCATTCCTTGTACTATATGCGTTATTTAATATATGACTCTCTTTCCAGCGTTGTTGCCTGTGGCGCGCGATTTACGCGTGCTGTGGTTATCTTCACGCGCCGATGGAAAGTTAGTCAGATGTGTAAACTCCCGATAATAAGATTCCCGAGGTCCCTTTTGGGATGACAATAAAAGGCAAGGCATAAGATATAGATTATGTGGCAACGAATACTTATTGTCATATTGTCGTGGCCCATTCGAGGGCTGTTAAGGCTATTTCCTATACGGGGAAGGTGTACTGCTGAACAAATACGTATGCCCAAAAATTGTAAATATCTTCATTGCGCCAGATAACTATAGTAATCTCCAAATATCCCAAGCCAAGAACGTGTCTTATCCACATTTTTTTATTGCAATCAAGGGCAATTAATACCTAAATGAAGAAATATATACAATGCATATTTTGAAAACCACCTCCATAGAGCATGATACCATATTTCAATTGTGAGCTAATTAGAGAATTGTAAAAACACTTTGTTTTCCCCAATATAAAAGGTTCCCCAATATAAGAGCAATTAAAGTTTTCACAATATAAGATCAATTGGAGTCTGTAATTTGAATTATTTCCGAAAATGCTAATGGGTAGAATGATAAGTGAGGACAATCACGTCTTTCACTAGACAGATCGGAGCATATATCTAACAAAACGTTTGATGTAGTCGATATATTATAATAAAGGATTTATTGTGACTTGTCTTAGATTGATTATCAATTCATTTTGTTTTTTGAACATTAAGGATAAGGTTATTTACACAAAGTCAATAAGTTCTTGCCATAGTATCCGTGAGTTTGGCCGTGGGGATCTCTACAAGAACCCGGCGCACATATGTTATCGGCAAACTAAAATATTTTTGTACCAGTGCAAAAATCATGCAGTTATTTATATGTGAGTTGAATAAAGAAAGTTGAGTAAATTAAGTTGCACCAAGTATTGATTCCTGTAGAACCCCCATAATCAATTTTCTAAAATTTACTAATTGATCCCCAAATCCTAGACGTGGTTTTAATTTATTAATTAGGGTTTGTCGATTTACATTATCAAACGCGACAGGGCTGCAATATAATTTAGATTGTGTACCATTAAACAATCAGTTAAAAACCTCGTATTTTGTATCCACTTGACTCTGCAACTTTTTTACCATTTTTAGCAAAATGCATATTAATTTGATTTGGCATATTTTAAATATTACCATTTTTAATATCCTACAGGGACTCAATTGGTTTCGTGTTTACCCTTTAATTCATATTGTAATACTTTAGATGATCGTTTTAAATCATCACCACATGACTTGAATTGTGCCCTTAAGTAAGCCTCTCTCGATGAGCGAAAGAGAATCTGTAGGCTACGCTAATTTATCTTCCATGGTCTCTGGGTTTAACAGAATAGCTTATTCCATGGTCTCTAGGTTTTACAGAATAATTTAGCCTAGAAAATCGCTGTTGCTGTGTGCAAAAGTGGGCTGGGAGGCAATTAGCAAGAAGAAAAGGGTAACTTAGAAACGGTTTTCTATTCTCGTAAATGCTCAAGTTAGTTACTGATGGGTATTTTTTTATGCAAATCCCAAATTTAGCGTGATCCGTTCGGATTCCCTATTCTAGTAAGATCATTTCCTTTTTTAATGAGGAGCTGCTTCCGAGGGTTCTCACGCTGAGGCATAGTTTCTCGCGTAAGTCATTGCATTACCGTAAAGTGCAGTTCGGAAAAATGTACACCGAGTAGATCGCGGGGTTGGAAGTAGCGATGCACGCGAAATGCAATCCTTACCCTGTTAGGGTGAAAGATGCCTACGTAGGTAATCCTCTGATCGGAAAAGAGTTGTTGCTAGCATGGGATCAGGCTGGTTATGCTGTGTTATGGGATGCTATAAGAGTACAAAAACCTCAATGTTACTTTCGGCTGCGAATTGAGACGAGGGCCGAATGACTTGATTTTTTATAACATTTTCACAAACAAAATATGATTCGGAATGCTGGACCGTCGTCGCTGCTATCAGGTGTATGCCTTAAAACGCTCAATGAGCTGCTTTTATTTCCTTTGACTTCATTGTCTTCCCTCAAGCGGAACTTCCTACGCAGTCCTTTAGGCTATACGGCTTTCTTAAGAATGCAAATGGAGCTACAATTGTCTCCCGCAAACGTGTGCACTAAGATATTACTCTATCTTGTATAGAGTGGGTTGGGACCACTTCAGCAGCGTGTCCCGGACGGACGCCGCGTTTCTGCGTTGGACGTCGAGGTCAAGGCGCTGTCTCAAGAAAGCCGCAGATCTCTTGTCTCCAGTTGCGAGGTTCAGCTGCTCCCCGACTCTGTGAAGGAGTTTGCGAGTAAGGTTGCCTGGACCGCCCAAGGTCTCGAACGCTAGCGGTTGAAACTCATGTGGATAACCTATTGAGGCGTATTTTGCGAGCTTCTTCGCCTCGGCTAGATTACCAGCGTGGCCTGCTGAGATCGCCCCGCCACCGACCATTGAAGGTGCTAACGAGTCGGTAACTGTGGCGTCCCAGACAAGCATCCTGCTCCTGCTGAAAGGGGTTAGAGTCATCCCGTCAGGGCGTTTGCCGTTGTCGGCGGAGAGACCCTGGGGCTCTAGGATACAGGGAAATCCGCTAGATCGGAGCGCTCGGCTAACAGTGTCGTTAATGCTGGCATGTCTGGCCCGCCGCCCGGCACTCATGATGCACGATAACCCATGATGGCTAACTTGTCAACAGGTTGACCACATTTGCATTGGTGGGAGGACACAAGATCACAGCCGAGCCGAAGTCCTGCCCCAATTCTGGTCGTCTCATCGTCCAAAAGGGTGCCCAGTGGGGCGCTTGGAAGCGCATGCAACCAGGCCCCGGATCCCTTAGCGGCGACCGCCCGGAGACGAGCCTTTGCAGAGTCGTCCATGGCGCCCGTGAGTAAGCCGCAATGCACTTTTTCGTGCAACAACACGCTCCAGTAGTGTTGCCTCCGTGGGTTATCCGGGGCACCACCACAAATTGTCTCCAGCTCCTCTTGTAGGCGTCTTGTATGGTCGTTGTACTGAACAGCGCCGGCCTCGTCTAGAAGTGCGATGGCGTTGTTCTCGGATCGGAGAAGGGAGGAGACTATGGCTGGCCCAGCCGAGATGAGTGGATCCGGAATCCCCAGGCCTCCCTTGGAGATGGGTAGTTGCGCCTGCTTTCGAGCGGGAGGTGCCAGCGATAGATTGAGAAGAGACTTGAGGGTGTTCAGCGTTAACTCGTTCAATGGACGAAGGTCGTCCAATCGCCCTGTCAGATCAGCTCCTCGGAGAAGGTGGGTGACCTTGGTGGCTGAAAACGACGAGCGAAGTAAAAAGAGAGCGCGATGAGCGCCGAGCGGGGTGAGGTTATTAGCGACGTCCTTTACAACGTTTTGCCATTTTTCGAGAGCGCGTGTGAGCCCCTGTGGTCGCAGGGGGACTCTTACGGCTTTCTTAACAGCTTTCTTTGCCAAAGGGAAAGCCCAGAGAAATGCTGCCTGCCATGGCCACTCCCTGCGCAAATCTGTGGTGGCAATTTCTGCCGCCACAGGACCTAAAAACAAAAAAAAACACGCTGCAAGACCACGGCATGCATTGCGAGTTCTGTCGAGACACACTTGATCATAATATTCTGTTTGAGCTGCTAAATTTTGTTGATTGCTTTCGCATGTGGATGCACGAGGCCCAGAGCAGAAGCTACAAAGCAATAAATATTATAGATAGTATATAGTACGTCGCTCCGAAACATGTACATATGAAAATGTATGCAGACGATATTAAAATGTATACTATTGTTGATGATGATAAGGCTGCGGTTACCTAACACAGACAGTGTTAGGTAACTTCTTTGAGTGGGCTTGTAAACTGGATTTCAAGTTGTCCGTATAAAAGGTGTTATTCTACATTTTGGTAAAACAAAGCCTAGATACGCTTACACCCTTGGCGGTGAGCATCTACAGGCTGCAACGATGATGAAAGACTTGGGTGTATTGACTCGTACTAGTTTGAAATATAGCGCACATATTACAAAAACTGTAGCCCGCGCATCCAGGAAAGTTAACTGGATTATGCGGACGTTTGTACTGCCTGACGCTAGCCTCTACGTCAGTCTCTATAAACAGTGTGTGTTACCAGTGATACTGCACGCGTCTCCAACTTTTTTAAATGGCGCAGTGGCCGCCAAGCGCGCAACTGTAACAATCTATCTGGAAATAAATATCCTCCCATTTCGGGGTGCGATAATAGTATTCTAGAGGGCCGATTGCTTGCAGGAAGGACGTCTAAAAAGAAGTTGCTCGAAGTAG
The DNA here is from genome assembly GCA_003439945.1 of Dermanyssus gallinae. Lineage (NCBI taxonomy): Eukaryota > Metazoa > Arthropoda > Arachnida > Mesostigmata > Dermanyssidae > Dermanyssus > Dermanyssus gallinae. The sequence goes on from QVRM01005105.1 coordinate 7,329, forward strand.
CAGGCATGAGGGGTTACATGGCATATTGTTGCAAAAACAGTAGTGTTAGAAAGTAGTATTTCCCCTTATCGCAGTATTTCGCCGACTTTGCTAATTTCCACACGGCAAAGCAAACACAATAATGCTGGCTGATCAGCGAAGTTTCACAATGTGTATACGGGTTATTTAAAACAGTTAAATAGATCTCTTTTTTTTGGTTATTATTAGTATTGTCTGTTTAAAATGAAGCTTAATATTTAGACATGAAGTAAAAAAATAATTAAAAAAAAAATATATATATAATTTTACTAACCAGTATTTGGCTTATACACATTGTATCACACATAATACCAATATGTTAATAAAAAAAAGTATATATCTTTATGTATAAGTTGCAGATGTTGGATACATCCGCGGATATAAATTCCCAGGAGGGGAACCTACCTCCGGGTATAATTCTAATTTGCGGGCCTCCTGCTTCTGGAAAGACAACGCTGGCTGGAAGTCTACATAGAACGCTGGATTCTTCCGTTGTCTTTTCCTTTGATGACATTTTTTTCGTTGGAAGAGCAGGATGCCGCTATTAAGACTAAGGGAGACTTCAGGAGACTACGCAGGTATAACTATGTGTACAACAATTCTAAAACTGCAATATAACTATGCGATTAATTGTTCATGATGTTTCTAGATTATAATTCGCGATGTTTATTGCATTATTTAAACTTAAATTATATGTAATATAATTGGTAAAACGTTGGATCGAGCTGGCAGTTTATCTTAACGTTATTATACTTTTACATACATACACTATTAGAGCTTTGTGTAAACATCCGTTGTCATATATAGCTGTAAATATGTGGTCACAAGTCGTTCTTATGCATATTTATGGAGTATAATAAGAAGAATAGGAACAATAGCCAAAAAAGACAACAGCAGTGCGTGGAGCACCAGTGTTTTCTCGTCACACGATTTCATGAGTTACATTGCTTTGATGATGTCTGTGATTTGAGGACTCTGCTTGAAGGTGTTGAAGATCTGCTGGATGACCGGCGGGAGAGCTCCGCAGCTCGGAGGCTTCTCTCAGTCGTCAGGAACGCGATGGGGAACGAGCCCGGAGCTCGCAACGAACGGGAATCCTGGCAGCACGTTATCATAGACGATAACCTGTACTTAAGGAGCATGCGCTACTGTTGGCTGCAAGCGGCAAGATTGCGTAAGATTTGAAAAACAATTCTTATTGTGCTAATGCTTATTTTGTCGGCCATAGATTAGACGGAACGACATCGAATCTAGAGTAGCAGTGAATGTCGTGTTCTGTCTCTCGCGATATGAGCAGAATTATGCATTATGTCGTTTGAGACGTGAGGCATCAAAATGCCGCTATAGGCACTATCTTATTCTCCGCTGACCTGCGCATATGCGTCAGAATTTATCTGGTCTAGACTTTGATGATGAGCACTCTGATGACGGTTGTACTTTTAGGTCCCCCAAACGTAGAGCGACCCGAGTCCTGTAATTGCATGCCAGTCAGGCTAAGATTAAAACTGTTATTCTTACTATGTATTACCTTTAAATGGGAAAACGTGTCCTGCTAGATTACTCAGGAATATTGGACATGTCTATTTTGAGTGTACTGTACTGACGGTTTTGTTTTACAGGTGGCTTGGCCCTGTGCATTGTTTATGTGACGGCACAACTTGACGAGTGCCTCACCCGCAATCGGCGGCGGTCCGTACCCGTAGCGAACGACATCATTATTGAACAGTTCCGAAAAATGGAACCCCCTTTACCGGACAAGCAGACTTGGGAGCGCTTCTCTATGACTATAGACACGTCAGACACATCCCTGCAGTCGCGTTCCCTTGAGGTAACGACGTCTTGATCGAAACGGCAACGTCTTTTAGTGCTGCCATTAGACGGTAGAACACTGTTACCCCCCAAAACACTATGGTCCCAACTCAACCACACAGAAGGGTCCGCGTTTCCAACAGGTGCAGCCAGCGTGGATGCCCTCCGACATTCTGAAGAACTTTATTGTGCCAAGGATAATCTATGTGTTTATTTTTTCAAAGCTAGACCACCTTAGAACTGTTTCGTAATTTTAGTCCGACAGCTCTCGGAAACTTGGAGAGGAATGGCAAACTTCGGCGTGTTGTCAAGTGCACTCATCAACGTCTTGTATTTACAGACGCGTTCCGCATTTTGGGCGTGAAAACCGGTGGACTTGTACAGCTTGTTGTGAAATTCCTGTGGATGTTTTACAGCTATTACTGCACAACGCAAATACCGTGACTTCCACACTTTTCCGATGGATCACGTTAAATACCGCTCTGTTTTGTTGGTTAGCATTTTTGTTCTTAGTTGAAAGGATTTCAAGTGAATGAATAGTGAACCTCAAGGGGAACATCTTTTTTTGTTGAGACTATCTTGGGGTTTGCGAATTTGCTCGGTGTCTGCATGTCTGTCTAATTTGTCGTCTGTATGCTGTTTTGGGGTTTCGAAACGTCTCAGGCAATCGGCGAGCTAATCTCTGCGGCACGTATGTGTCCGTTCCAACCGGTTGACATCGAGACTGCCCTTCAAGAAGCCGACACTTCACGGCGAGAAACTCAACTGTCAAAATCGCATAACCTCGATCTCGCCTTCAGAAGAGCCATTGCTAGTCTGGTTAATGGAGGTGCGTATTATTACTGTGTATAGCTCTCTCTCTCTCTTACGAAATTGCTAGGCGTTGATTCTAGTTTCTGCTTCCATTTGTTTCCATAAGTTTGTTTTCCACTTCCATTTGATTCCATGTTTTATTGTCCACTTCGATTTGCAGTTGTCTATTTAAAAGCAACATTTTGTTTTTAGTTTCAAGTTGTGCATTTGTCGGGTAAACATTGTATGCATACCAGCACCGACAGAATTTAATCGTGAAGGTTAATAGGCTGCTCTGTTGTCGTCTGCTCTGTCATGTGCATGTGCTGCGTGACCCCTAGCATTGCATAATTCTACTAGGAACTAGGGCAATTATTGCAGTAGTTTGTTTAGGTAGGGAAGTGAGCATGCCTAAGCATGGCGTATTATAGTGAACCAAGCATTGCGCAATAACTTTGTCGGTTTTGCGCAAACTTACTCACATTTGTCTTGCCGTAATTGTATAGTCATATTCAATGAAATGTCAGCCATCTAAGACTAGGACAGCAAAACAAGTGGCGCAGATAAGTGGCAGAAGTTAGATTGAGTACACTATGTTGTAATGCTATCGTGTGTAGTGATGCTGTTGGCGTTTTAGAAAAAAAAAAAAGAACAAGTAAAGTGTCATCCGTCCCAAATATAAAATAGAGGAATGTGCGAGAGGTGTCACAGACTTTGGTAGTTGTTCGGGCTTAGAACACCTATTCTATCGTTTTATATATCGTAAGCATATATTCGTCGCGCACACGTATAACTTCAACAATTACTACGTCCATCAACTCGATGCACGGTAGGCTCTAGAATCTAAAGTATAAATATATATATATATATATATATATATATATAAAACCACCTATCTAAGTCACGAATGACCGACTCAGGTGTCTGAAAAAAGTACATTGGATTTCATATAAAGCACTGAATAATTTCGTTTGTCATATTTTGTTATGCAAATGTATCTTTGAAATAATGTCTTAGGCTTTGAGTTGGCCTGGCCGAACCGAATCAGGCCTTATGATCAAAAAGGTCGGCGGGTTTACGTCTTACAATCCTCGGGAGGTCTCGTAAATCCTTATCATGTTTCTACTTGAGGCAATTGTCACATCGCCTACCGACCTTCCAGTGAATGTTGGTAGTACCCAACTGTCTTGAGAATCGAAACAACCGATTACATAATGACATTTGGAAGGTTTTCCTTAACAAGTAATTTACGTTGTCACTATTTCAGAAAAGCAGAATGACCGAAAACAAGCAATATGGGTCCAGGCAAATTCGCGAAAAGCGGAAGTTTTAGCTCGGCCAGAAGTACTCTCATTGAGTTCCAAACTGCTCGAGGAAGTTGACCAACGAACCGAGATCACCGAACGTCTACAGGAGACAATTACAGCTCTATTAAACAGCTAATTGTCCAGCGTTAGACATCATGGGAAGATATTAATTTATGGGTCATATAACACATATGTAAATTGTGTATATGTACGTATACACGTATGTACTTGGCAATACTAGCAGGTTGTTTCGGAAGTTTGCCTTTCATACGAAGTAACGAAAAATATACAATTGTCTAAACAGTACCGATCACTCTATTATATTTAGCACTAATTGTGTTGTAGTAGCGGAGGTTTCCAACAGCATTTGATTTGTCTAAATGGTTGCTCTATTAGAGAAACCTCTACGATATGTGTTTCGAATTTAGGATAGGTTTTGCTGGAAAGTGTATTCCGCTCAGTCTGAATTGGGGCCCTGGCTGCCTTATGCTGTTTACTTGTCGCACCGGGGCTTAGTTTGCCTATTACCAGGATTTTCTCAGGTAATGGAGGAACGGATGTTTTAACGGTAAATAGCTTTCCCTCCAAATTGTATATATATGTATATTTACATAAGAGCGCGTACGCCTTTATATATATATATATATATATAATGTGCCAAGGTAAAGCGTATTGCGGAAGGCCATTATCATCTCCACTATAATAATATATCCCTTTTACCATATGCCATGGAACTATGTTGTTGATCTGTTCAGTTTACACTAGAACTTTGGGAGCGACTGAAACACGAATCCTCAAATCGTTTCCGTATATATATATATCACGATCATCGTGGCGTACATGAAATGCGAGTACATCTTAGGGACATTTTAACCAGAACCCCGACCGATTACTATATATATTGTAGCGAAAAAGATATAGAGTCAGTGTATTCATGACTAACATCAATTACTTAGAACATTTTATTTTTATTTTTTACTGTGAACTTTACCATTATATCATGCAGTTCCTGTAATAAACTCGCACTATATATATATATATATATATATATATATATATATATATATATATTGTGCGATCGGAACGACAGTTCCTCCTATTTTTGTATTTCTAATTTTTCAAAACGGCGAAGAATATATATATATATATATATATACAACGATAATTTTCTGCACGCTTCTCTTTTGTTGGGCTCTCTCAATCTCCTGTAGGCCTCTGGTTAACGTATGAATAATGCACCTCTTATAATACTCCGAGCGCTGCATAAACGTCAGTCTGATATATCCCGCCCGATATTGCACCCAATATGAACCTTTTACGTTCTACTGGATTTGTTAAAGTATCCGTTAGCTAGGAGAGTTCTTTCCAGCTATCGTTGTCGTTTCTGTTGCTGATGCTTTTTCGGGCTGACTCTCAGTCAACATTTAACGTTTACGAAATTGCTTTTGCATTGCTTTGTAAGACGAACCCCACAAATATAAACGTGCAGTGGCGGGGCCCCACAAATATTACTCAGCGTCAGTGCCCTCGATGTCAACGCGATATAGAGCCTCCATCACATGCTGACGTAAATGTCTAACTACAACAACAGCGGTAATTGTGGCAGCAAGTGCACTTAGTAAAAACTAGCCCGACAATAACAATAACTAGTACAACAGTGAGACGACAACAGCTACAAAAACAACAAGAGCAACATAAACAGGAGCAACAACAACAACAGAAGGCAAAATAGTTTTGCAATATAAAAAAAACATTAATATTAGCAACTCTGACAAAAATAAAGAGCATCGGGTTACCCCTAAATCCTGGAACCCACGGGCCCGAGAGTGGCCCTAAACGCCACGACGGGACAAACCTTGACTAACTCTTAACAGCTTTGTATGATCAGTCGCGGCGCAGCCCAGGCTGGCCACACAGTCCCTATGACACACGCATACAACAAACAAATAGAATTACGACTATTTGCGCACGAAACGTTAGGTGGGCCGGGCTTATTAGAAGGCTTTATGGGTGAAGGACTTCTTCAGCAAGCCGATATTAATGGCGTGTGGCTGGGGCTCAGCACCGGTCTAGAGTATATGACTCAAACCTGTCCGCGTGTTATACTCATTAAAAATCACCTCCCCTAACCCCCTAAGGATTGTAAATCACTACTTCGAAACCAGGTCGAGGAGCCTTATCCTCAACCCTCCCCTGGGTCTTCTCTTGAGCACTGAGTCGACGCGGGGGGGACTAACTCCCGCGCCAGTGTGGTGTTCCGAGCCTCTTCTCTTTTATGACGATCCTAAGCTATTGTCCATCCAGTCAACGACCGAGGAATTGTAGTGGTTATTGTTAAATCCACAAGCTATCGCATACTGGACACTACGATCTCTGCCGTTAACCGCTTGTATGCATTTAAAAGTACTCTCCATTGTTAGCCACAACGTTCCCTCGTATCTGGACCAGAGTATCGATTCCCATGATATTTAATTCCGGTTTCTGCATCCTGAGGAATGTTTCTGGTAAAGTGCCTTTCTTTCCGTGTAGATAGGTCTGCGGTCATCTGAATAGGTGATAGTCCGACGGTGCAATAGCCGGTGAGTACGGTGTATGCGGAAAATTTCCCAATCGAAACGTGGAAGATAACGCCCTTTTTATTCACGGGACTGTGTTTCTTCTTTCGTAGGGCGGAAAAACTCAGTATACACCTGTGAATATTGTTTGACCACTAGGAGTAGGATAAAAGGAGGCTGGCCTGGGGCGTACCAGGATATTCACCATTTCAATGTGTCGTAAAAGACCTATTTTTAATCACAAATAACAGTTCATCAGTTCATCGAAGAACGGACGCTCATTGTGTCTGGAAAACCAACGAGAGCACTTTTCTAGACGCTCCATTTTATGCTCGCTTAAATCATGTCACGAACGCACAAAGATGAGTGACGATAGTTGTGTGACACGCTCCGAAGTCCCTGGAATTCTGTTTCACAGTTTCGCGCAAGCGGTCTCCCTTGAGGGTAATGGGCCTTGCGGCGTACTCAGAGGCGTGACAGGCATTTCAAAATCTAATCATTACAGTTACATCCTGTATAACCTAATATATATTATCACGATTTGTTTTATTTAAGTCTGTTTATTTCACTTAAACTGAGTGATACACTTTATAATATTGTCTTCATAATGACTTATCTTGTCCGCGCTTCCGGCGAGAGAAGTAGTCAACGATTTATTCTCTATTTCCGCGCATTTACTGCATGATACCTGGCACATATCTGCAGGTAGAACTGGCAGGTGCATAACTCTTATTTCTTGCGAAACGCGGCGTTTGAACATACCATCTAATGGGTGAATATTATTATGCTTATTAACCATTGATTGGTCTACACATTGGCTAGACGCCGATATTATCGAAAGTGTCACTGCATTTTACAAAGCAGCGGATCGTTCGAACATCGTTGGAGATAGTATAGGTTGCACGGCTTTGTGCAACGGTAATCTTAGAGTCAGGGCATACTTCGTGAAACTTCTCACACTTGCATGTTCTCATGTGGAAGTCATGGACAGCGAAACCAGTAATTCGGTTTCGATATCTGTAGTGTGAGTCCTTCCATGCGCCATTCCTACCTCGGCCCACTCAATGAGGCATTAGCTAAGCGCATTTGTCCTCCGGAGGTTGGCTGTCCTCCAAGTGTCCTCTACAAGAGTAAGTGTAGAGACAAACAAATACACTAGCTGATTATGGCCGGTGCAAAGCAACACTGATACTTTCTTTAAGAAGTTGGCTTTAATACCTTCAAGGGCCTTGAAGTTCTCCCTAGGTATTTAAGATTAGCATTCTATACGAAGCTGTTGGTGTTGTCTTCAGGTTGAAGAGACCAATGTTCTTCTCCACCGACAGCTTTTGAGGCTATGTCACCCCCACGAAAGGACAGCAGCGCCCTACGGACTCTTAGTTTCACGTGTGTTAAGAATCCCATGTATGGGAACTGTTATATATATATATATATATATTTATATATATATATATATATATATATATATAATCTATCGGCTCTGATTTTAAAAGGAAATCGTCGTTGTCTACATATATTTCCCTGCGGCGGAACTCTATCGTATTTGCTTTATTTAAATCAATTTCGAGGAAACTGCGATTGACGTACAGCTTCAATGTAGGCAACGCGTGCACCTGCGGAGGTAATAGTCATGTCTGCACCGCAGGCGCTGGTGCATATCTCTATTTCACTATAGAGACGTTTTGTTCTAAGAAAGAGTGGTGGCGTTTCCAAGGGTAGTGCGGCTAAGGCGTTTTTGTTTCAGAAGGCAGTCTATCGATTCTGACTTTATCAATAGAAATAAACATCATGCTTGAAATTAAGAACATCGTGTTCAGAACGTAGATACGTTCACGAGCCAGAGAAGGCGTCTATATACATCTCAGCAAATATGTGAGGCACACTGTGATAACTATCACGATCACAACTCCGTTGTGGATGTGGATCAAAAATCGCCGAAAGAACCAAATATGTATGATATGAGATATACACCCTCCCCTCTCCTCGCTACTGATCTCAGTCGAGTGCACTGCTTGTACTCAACAGTGCTAACGAAACAAGGGGCTCAGCCACCTGATCTCCATTGAGTCATTCACGGCCTTCGATGTAATGCCATCGTAATACCGAGCCTGGGGGGGGGGGTGGGGAGGAATCCGGGTTTAGTGGGTTTGCGAGTCTCACACTAGTCACGCAGGCTGCTAGTGGCGCATGTGCATCATGCATTCCCGAAACCTCCCAGAACAAAAAAAAAATAAAGAGTCATTCACGGCGATGAGAAAAATTGAGGTTAAACTGCGATATGATAGACACACATGACGATGCCTGCGAACACTACAGACGTAAGTCTGTTGTAGTATTTTGACTAGAAAGGCTGCTTTAAGTGGCCAGAAGCTTGAGCTTTAGCAGTAGTAATAGCACAGCAGTAGTATTGTTATTTATTAGTGCTTCTGTTAACTTGAACGTGCACGTGCAGTGCTGGCGTTGTTGTTCTTGCTGCTGTTGTTGTCGTTGTTGTTGTTGTCGTGGTCTTCGTCGTCGTCGTCGCAAGCAAGAGTCATCTTATCCGTGAAATCGCTGCGTCAGCCACAATGACCCTGAAGTCTCTATGGCCACCCGCAACCGATCTGCGCGCAACCGAATCTAGCAGCGCTCATAGCCACAACCGTAGACCACATAACTAAGCCCCCTAACATCCCGGCTCCCGCTTTTCCTTACTTCCTTCCTCGCTATGCACGCACGTGTCCAACGTCTGATGGATAGAAAAAAAAAACAACGGCTATCGTCTGGCGAACAAACAACACGTCGAGCAAAGGAAACGACAACAAAGTCACAAACAAAGATGGAAGAAAAATAAGAGGGCAAACAGAGACTGGAGAGAAGGCCACAGAAAAGAATACTCCTCTCACACCGGCAGCCCTCCTCACGCCGGTGTGTGCGTACGATGCAGTACCAGCCGGCCGGCACCAGCTGCTCCACAGCCCGGCAACATAACAACGTAGGGATTCATTTGTCGTCGTCGCTGTTGTTGTTGTCGTCGTCATGTTGTTGCTGTTTTTATAGTTAATGTTATCGTTATCGCCGTCGTCGTCTTCGTTGTTGTTGTTGTTGTTAATGTTGTTTTTATTGTTATTGTTGTCGTCATAGTCGTTTTGTTTGTTTTTGTTGTTGTTGTTGTTGTTGTAGTTGTGGTTGTTGTTTAGGCTGTTGTTGTTAGGTTGTTGTTGTTTAGGTTGTTTGTTGTTGTCGTTGTTGTCGTCGTCATCGTCGTTTTTGTGTGTTGTTGTTATTGTTGTTTTTCATTGTACAGCCCTGTTTACCCATACGAGTAACCGAGGAAAACAACACTGACAGCAGCAGCAGCAGGCAACCGCAGCGGCCGTTTACAGCAGCAGTTGGCAATAATAGAAACATGTTATTGTTGTTGTTGTTGTTGGTGACGACGACGATCACCACGTCGACGGCGAGTTTCGTAGTCGGCTATCATCTACGACGTATTGATGCGCGTCTGCCAGTTGCTAATGCCGCTGCAGTTTCTACTGCCCTTGCTATCACGGCTGCTCGATTCTTGCCGCCGTCATTATTCTGGTCGGTATTAGTAGAATCATCTTCATTACAAGTATGGTAATGATTAAAAAAAAAATATATATATATATATATATATATATATTAAATACTAGAGTGGCTGTCTTGGCCGGCCTACGATGAATGACACAACCGCATTGTTGAGACCGACGTGACGCCCAGACAAACAGGGGGGCGGAGGAGGAAGGGGGGCAGGGTTGGTTAACGTGTCCCTGATGGTCTCTCCCAATGTTGTTGACTGCTTGCTTGCCGCAGTTCGTTGACGTTTCCTCACGCGGCCGCTGCGCTTATGCATCGATACGATTGCTTGACATGTTCTGCGCATTACATACAGATGAAAAAACAACAACAACAATAACCACAGCAGCAACAACAACGACAACAAAATCAACAACAACAACGACAATAATAACAACCACAGCAACAACAACAACAACAACCACAGCAACAACAGCAGCAACAACAACAACAACCACAACAACAACCACAGCAATAACAATAACAACCACAGCAACAACAACAACAACCACAGCAATAACAAAAACAACCACAGCAACAACAACAACAACCACCACAGCAACAACAACCACAGCAACAACATTAACCACAGCAGCAACAACAACCACAGCAGCAACAACAACCACAGCAGCAACAACAACAACCACAGCAGCAACAACAACAACCACAGCAGCAACAACAACAACCACAACAACAACAACAACAACAAAATCAAAAACAACAATACCAACATCCACAGCAACAACAACAACAACACACCACAGCAGCAACAACAACAACCACAACAACAACAACAAAATCAAAAACAACAATACCAACAACCACAGTAACAACAACAACTATTTGGTGCTGTTGTTGTTCAGCGGTCGCTTCAGAGAGAGACGACACACCAGAGCGACAGATACAAAAATACACAGACAGAGAGACGACAGGCATATTGAAGACGACGACCGCCCCGCCCCCCATCTGTTTCCCCGTTGCCGCCACCGATTATTGGTCGAAAGACCAGCTGCCGAACCCGGAGCCAATCGGCCGAACTTTATCGGTCAGCACTCAACTCAATCACGCAAGATCACACTGTGCGAGCTGTGAGCAGGGACCAACAACAACAGCAGGTGTTTGCGGAAAGCCTGTTGTTGTTGTTGTTGTTGTTGTTGTTGTTTGTTGCTGTTTTTCTTGTCCTGTTATGCTGGGTCATCACTGCTTGGGTCAACCCCCGGATCGGGGGTTGCATCCCCGGACCGAGTGGGACGGCGGTGGGATCGCCGGGCCCTCTCTCAGGCCGGCCGGACCTCAGCGCCCGGCTGAGCGGCTGAGTGACGCCGAAAGCAAACGCGTCAATCAGACAGCCGCTGCCAAATGACAGTTGTGATCATCATGCATCAAATGAGGTGAGTGAGGGCGGCGGGCCGTCGTCCTCAACACGGCGCCGGCGCGATGACGTGAAGCGGCGGGTGTGGATGATGGTGAGGATGACGACAAAGTTGATGATGCCGATGCTGACGATAATGACTATGCTGGTGGTGGTGGTGGTGGTGAAGGTGAAGGTGAAGGCTTCAGGGAAGGAGAGGAATAAGCTTTCGGCGGCTGGTTCTACGTAGCTAGACTGTCGGTAGGTAGACTGTCTAGACCGCTGTGTTGAGCGGCGGCTGCGATGACGGCTATGGCCGTGTTGACGACGAGCTAACGGCGAGGAAGGGCCCGGCTACCGCTACCGCTACTGCTGCTGCTGCTGCTGCTGCAGGGAGACATCTCTGAGCGGAGAAGGCGATGCCCGCAGAAGGAATCGGGACGCCGGCGGTGGCGGCGGTGGCGGCTGCGTCGTAGCGACCGACGGGTCAGGTCACGAGTTTGTTTGGCCTTGCTTGGCTGTCTCGACGAACAACAAACAACTCGGACGACGACGACGACGACGACGACGATGACGACGACGATGACATGAATATTATTATTGTTATTGTTAACTATTAGGATACACTGCTACTGCAAACAACTCAATGGCGTAGTAGTACAAGCTGACAACGGCGGTAGATCGGCGGCACCACCACCACCACCACCACAACAACAACAGAAACAACAACAACAGAAACAACAACAACAACAACAGCAACAACTATGACGACGATAACAACAACCAAAACAACGATGACGACAACAACAGAAACAACAACAACAGCAACAACTATGACGACGATAACAACAACCAAAACAACGATGACGACAACAACAATAACAATAAAAACAACAACAACAAAAACAACAACAACAACAACAACAACAAACTAGCACCTGGCTGGCAGGCCGACTAGTTGGTTGGTTATTCGAGTATCGACTTTGACGTCTCGCCTAGCTCGGCTTGACGACCTGGTAACCTTGGCCAGAAACGCTGACAGTTGTTTAACTACGTTCGTATGCTCTTTCCTCAACGACGGCTGCTGCTGCTGCTGCTGCCACCAATGCTAATATTGCCCATCCATACTTCTTGTAACACCGGCCGGGTAGTTCTGCGGGTCGTCACCGTCTCTACACTCTCTTCGTCGCACTCGACTGTACTCTGTAGCCTCCAAGCTACCCATCATCATCATCACCATCACCATCATAATCATCATAATCATCATCAACAGCAGTAACTAATAATAATACATAGTTGCAATGTATCATGGCAATCGTAGTAAGAGAGCTGCTAGTCATCACAAAACAAAGACGCATATGAATAGTTATCGTTGTGAACCACAACAGCAAACGACACGCCCAGCACGACACGACCAGCAGGATGAGACAACTGGCAGCAACTTGACAGCTGTTGCTTTCGTAATGGCCTAGGCCGGTTAGAACTGGATCAGTTCAACGACGGTAAACAACGACAACAATCACTAGTGTAGTTGTTTAAGTAAATAGCTACATCGAACATTAACGATAATACGTAGCATCAGTAGCAGCAACAACGACAATAATGTAAAACAACAACAACTAAATAGCAACAACGACGACAACAGCAACAACAACAACAATCTGATAGTGCGCAGCGCAATAACAGCAATAAGAAACAGTCGAGTGCTTAACAATGACGTGACCACAACCGCGATACCGAAATATATACCGATATGCCGACACCGAAATTTACATATAACACACTATTAATACATATATAACATTCAAAGTAACTAGACTATTTTCAGCGAATCCAATCTTAGATGACGAAACGCGAGTTAATAAATACAAAAAAATTCTTGCTAGCACGTTGTTAAGTGTGAAATTGTGATAGCGTACGTGCACAAACGAATTCCCCTTCCCTAAAGGGACAGCATGATGAGGATGATGCCGCAAAAATACACCGTTTTTCTTCTTCTTCGTTCATAGCAGATTTATAGGTTCTCTCCCGTTACACCTATATTGCTATCTAAACTACAGTAGTTCCAGCAGGTTATGGCACAGAGCCGGAGCTCAGCCTAGCCATGACGACGATGGCTTGATTCTGTCCCTTGCGTTGCTAAGAAAATAGATCAACATGTTGCGACGTTCACTAACATGTTGATCTATTTTCTTAGCAACAGAATTTCCGGAGGTTGTTGTTTTAATGGGGCGGTCTTACGTATATGGGGCTAGTTCTGTAACCTCCCTGATTTCACATATCCTTGCTTCACTGGTAGGTAAGCCCTCCTCCACGCGTCGCCTCCTATAGTAACGTTTTAGACTCCTTTCACAGCTAAGTGTAACGGTAGCGAGATACAGAGGAGAAATCCCACAACAAAACCACTTGTGTAACGATCGAAAACGACGGTATTTCTGTTTAGTCTACTGCCACGATCAGCCAAGCGGCAGTTCAAGCGGGCGTCAACGTGTATATACTACAGTACAATATCATAATGAGACATAAAACAGTATAATATACACTAAACATTATAACATAGAACATATAGTCTAGCACATTTTTTTATGGGACCGTCTTCTCCGGACGGCAAATTTATTTAAGTTTATTAACTCTTCATTGAGCTTGAAATTTCCATTATTACATAAATTCAAACAATTATAACTATCCAGGTAATTTTGCAGAAAAGGCTATCGCCCGTGTCTGCCGTTACATTAATAGATAATTCCGCATTCCGACTTCTTTCAGAGATTGTCCGATTGTCAGGTCGTACGCTCTTCGAAGGAACGGTAATGCCAACGTAGCACCGAGCCAGCGGTAAGGAGAAGTCCGGGTTTAGTAAGTTTGTAACTCCCGTGCTTGTGCGGGCTGACTCTCAGCCAACATTTAACGTTCACGGGTTTGCTTTCGCATTGCTCCGTAACACCCATAAATACGAAGGTACAACGGTGGGGGGGGGTCGAACCCGTGCACCCTCATGTGTCTCCTCTAGACGCAAGGCACACGCGAATGTACAACGCCACTGGGCTCGACGTGAGTCCCATACTAGTCACGCAGACTACTAATGACGCATGTGCAACTTTATTATTATGCATTATGCATTCCTGAAACCTCTCATCTACCAAAAGAGGCCGTACTTGGTCTGCTCTTTGAGATATTGCTGGACGGACGAAATACGCGGCTTATACTCGAATTTGGGGGAGCGTAGGCAGCGGCTTCTAAGCGAGTGCGTACTGTTAAGTATATAGTCAACGCATGTAGTCTGAGCTAACTCCTATTGCTTTAATAATCCAGAATATTTTTTGGATCCGATGCCCGCCTACTGGAGCTCTAAAAGTTCCGGACTTGTACGCTGTAGTCTTGGAGATACCGAGCAAGATGGCTTAGTGGCAAAAGCCTTTGCCTTGCATTTGGGAGGCCTGGGTTCGAGACCCAGACCAGCCACTCCTAAATTGGTTTTCATGATTCCCAATTTAAACAAGGTGAATGCCGGAGTGGATTAAAAATGGACTATGATCGAAAAAAACGGGGAGCACAGATGTCTCAATAAAAAGAGATGGTGCATTACCATCCAACCCCCCTTAAAAAAATAAGTATTACCAATATATTTGAATATAACTTATGACCTTAGGGAAATAGTTTTTTTAATAAATAATTAATGTTGCTATAACTATTATTAATTGTAATAACTTATATGTGTTTGGTATATATTTCGTTATACCACACTCCGCATTGTCTCCGGTCTGCGTTTGGGGACTCTTTTTGTCTCTCTTTCGTTTGGGGGTCTGCTTCGCACATAACTGTGCAAAATGTGACCTACCGGTGTCTTCTACAGGTGAGCATCTTCTGGTAGCAAGAAAAACGCCGGTATCCAATCGCCTTCGAGACATTAGGTTCAATGGGAAAAATCACAAGGAGCTTTCTGGCGGAGCTGGGATCCAGAGTCGCTGCGTCAACCGGCGATAGAAGGGCATGGCAGTTTTTGCTACAAAGAATATTGGTTGAAATTCAACGCGGAAACGCTGTATCGATAATTGGTTTATTGCCCACTGGCAAAGGACTCCCCTTTTGCCGAAGCCAAATCGAGCCGGCGTCATTAATCTATGTGCAACTAAATGACCTAAATAAATTTTGATTTCTTTTGTTATATGTTTATTTATCTACTCATTGTATGTGTTTCATGTTAAAGATCTATTACAAATTACAACAAGCGATCGTTTTTAAGCAGTCTATTTATATCTAGGTGCTAAACAAATGGCGTGTCGGGCATGATATGCACCATGCGAATTATAACTTGAGAAAAAGCTCGAGAAGCTAGATTTAAAACATTACTGTCATTACTTATTTACTACAGCCGCCATCGGCAATAATTAACTCCGTTCACAACGCCAGAAGCGTGGGATCGTTCGTATCGATACCAACCGGTAGGACTTCCACACAAACCACATTTAGCGTCGTCACACAAATACCACACACGAACAACAACAATAGTAACAATCGATTCAATGTCGAGTATTCAGTTTGCCTAAATTTTGCACAAGCGGTGTCTCGAGTGGGGTCTGCCTCGTGCGAATGAAAATTCGAAACAAACCTCGAGTAACGACTTCCAAAGCTGAGGCGAATTGGCGGTGCCTACAGTTTGCCTTTATTCAAATAGGATATGCATCGCATATGTTCACATACGCATATATATAAATTAGTATACACAACGAGTTATGTTGCGTGTGACACGTCCTCGCATGTATAACTAGTAATCCCCTCAAGGATCGCAACTAGAACAAGTTTGCAAATATACGAAAATAAGCCCTAAGCTTTGATTTCTACGTGCTAGTTGTTTAATTATATGTATATGCTGGGACTGGCGTTGGGAGCTGATGCTACTTTTCTGTAAAACTAGTTGCAGTTGTCAGACGATTCTGAGACGGTAACGAAGCATACTGCAGGAAAGTATAGGTACAAAAAATAATTATATATTATATATATATATATATATATATTGTTTATTTCGCAATAATTTTGCATTTCAAGATGGTACATAATTACAATACAATCATCATTATATACAATTTTAACACTTTAGCGACCGTCCCAACGGGCAAGAAAGTGTAAAGACCGCCGATGCGACTGGCAGCTCGCTGCGTGGTATTTAGCGCATACCTGCAAGCAGAACCGGCAACGACATTGATCGCCAACTTGGTGAAATCCTTGAGTCGAACACACCAAGTGATGATAGCCATGTACAATGTACGTTGTGTACACGTGCCGGCTAGTGCATGCCATTCCCTCCCAAAGCTCCCTGGTGAGATACACATCTAACTGCGCTATATATATATATATATATATATATATAATTTTGTTTTGGCTCGCAACTGTTTGGCAGTTAGTGCGTAGTTTAAAATAATAAAGAGCTCAAAGGTGAAGCATTCATTCGTTTTGTTATATAAATACTAGTATTCAGTTGTAACCGATGTCGACAACCACAACAACTCGCCGGCGTGCTTGTTATCCAGTTCCCTACTCAAACCGCATCTTTCATTAGAAAAATATTGACGATAGATAGCTTTAGATACCACGAGGTCCCTATGCCCCACCTTCTACTCCCCTATCTCCTCCGCTTATCATCTCTCATGCGCCTGTGGCGTGTCATTTTAGCGCTTGAAGATCGAATGGGCCCATTCAGTAAATATCAGATACTTTGTCGGTACCAAGCGTAACGCACATGGTGACCACAATAACAAAAGCAGCAGCAGCAACAGCAATAGCAACAACAACAGCAACAACAATATTTCGATTCAACACAATCGAATTATTGTCGAATTGTTGTTGTTGTTGTTGCTGTTGTACCTGTCGTAACAACAACAACCACAAAAACAACAATTTGATTCTGTTGTATCTGTCGTCTCGTTCCGTTTTGTCCGATTCCCTCTCGGCATCGAGACGATAGAGGGCCATACATAATATTTCAGTCCAGTTGAGTCCAAAGATCGACGCGTTCATAGAACTATTCTTAAAGACATGTTGTTTGTGCATGGCGCTGCTTAACCGCAGATTCGTATAGTAAGTAGACTGGAGGTCAAGACGATGCCACCATCCTCTCATGCTCACCATCGTCGTCACCATCCTTACTGTTTTCATCATCATAATCATGCGTGATACGCCATACAACCTTTTTGGGAGGGCTTTGGCCCCAACATGTTTCTCTGTCTGTATTCCTCTAGATACATATAGTGCTACCGCAATAGTAGCAGCAGCAGCAACCGATTCGCACTATTTCTAAATGCGTAGACTAAGTACCCAGCGGAGGACAACGTAAATGCGACTGAGTGTTCGCTTGAATGTGTATGCGTGCATAAAATCACGTGCGAACCCGTCT
This sequence comes from Dermanyssus gallinae, assembly GCA_003439945.1. Classification (NCBI taxonomy): domain Eukaryota; kingdom Metazoa; phylum Arthropoda; class Arachnida; order Mesostigmata; family Dermanyssidae; genus Dermanyssus; species Dermanyssus gallinae. The sequence continues at coordinate 25,131 of QVRM01005105.1, forward strand.
GGATACGCATGCATGTATTTAAACGTATCCAGTCGCGTATAAATATATATATATATATATATTTATATTTATATATATATATATATATATATATATATATATATATATATATATATATATATATTTATATATATTTATATTTATATATATATATATATTGTTGCAGTTGATAACACAACATGTTGTTTTGTATGTTGATCAAATACGAATGAAAGCTTTCTATATATATAATAGTTATCGGGCGTTATAGAATCGCGGTGGCCGGAGACTGTGGTTGCAGGCAGGCACAAATACAGGTCGTCCGGCCCGATGGCGTGGTGGATTAAGTCTGCGCCTCGCCACCGGAGGAGACACATAGGGTGCGTGGGTTCGAGCCCCACCGTTGCACATCATGTATCTATGAGGGTCCGTCTATGAAGCAATGTGAAAAACAGTTCTGTGGACGGTAAATCTTGGCTGAGGGTCAGCCCAAAAGCTTCACAAATACAGGACAGGAAAAACGCTGTCAGCTGAGCACTATTGTAACTGTGTAACCACTGTAACTGTGAGTCGGCGGAACTCGCCGATGCTCCAATCGCCATAGGTTGCAATTTAATTCTAGCTGTTTTGCAGTTAGCTAACTCTGGTTGTGTCGTCTTGCTTACTTCTTCCCTGACGCGTGCTATTTTTTCACGCTGCTAACGTTAGCTGATAGAATAGCGATACCCTGCACAATAGTTTAATTGCTTTAACTGGATCCGAGTTCACGTGCCACCGCCCCATCTATTATCGATGCATATATATATATATATATATATATATATATATATATATATATATATATATATATATATATATATATATATATATATATAATATATATATATTTGTATATACTATATATATATATATATGACTCGACACTTGTTTTTCTAGAGCTAGTCGCGCTGCGGCTACAAACAGTTGTTGTTGTTGTGTGCTGCTGCTGCTATTGTTGTTGTGCTTGTTGTTGTTGTTGCCTCCATGCTGTCAAGAAGGTGGGAGAAGGGAGCGGGAGCGGGGAGCGAAAGGGCGAGCGAGAAGAAACAGACCGGATAGATGGTCAAATAGAGCCGGCTACAGGGAACGACGACGACGACGACAACGACGACGACAACGAAAGGATGGCAGGCAGGGGAGAGAGGATAACTGGGCGAGGGAAAACAGGCTGCATACGAAAACAACAAGCCGTCGCCGGCGGCAGGGCTGACCACCGCCGCAGCCACCGCCGCTTCCGCCGCCGCCGCCGGTCGACGCGGCGCGGGCTATTTAAGCGGCGCGGAAAACTGCGTCGTAGCTTTTGCGAATCGCAGACAGGCTTACGTGTTACGTTGAGTTTGGTGAAGCAGCATAACGCTACTGCGCAGTTGAATCCAGCAGCACGAGCACACGAGTTAACCGGTTGGTCTGCCTGCCTAAATACTTGTCGTAGTTTCGCAGTTTGTAGTTTGTTTGTTTGTCTATCTGTCTGTTTGTTTTATTTTTTTGTTTGCTACTATGATTCGTTTGTTGCTTGTATGATTGGTTGACCTGATCAATACGTTATTTTAATGAAATCAATTTGTAACAGACAGGTCGCCGTTAGGCGCCGCAACTACTGAGAGTGTGTGATAGACGACGTCCGAATGTGCGTCGCAAAGCGAAGCTGGACCGCCGCACCGGCTTGAAGACCTGCTAACTGAGGACGCTGTCTCTGTTTCGTCTTATAGGTAATAGTACTTCCGACTCAGACTTCGTGAGGTTGACGTTGTGGTGGCCATCGGCTAATGTTCAGTGAAGAATCGACTCGGTCGGCCATACGCTTCGCAAGATGTGCGACGACTTCGAAACTGCCGAGGACATGCCTCTGGAGGCCGAGGTTTGCGCCGTTTCATAGCCGTAGCCATACATTTCAAGTATTTGCAGTAACACTGCAGAAGTAGACCTCTTCGTTTTGTTTCGTTTCGTATCTTAATAGCCGAGCTGCGAGTAAAATGGAAAGAAGACAAGCGGGAGTAACATCCTTCTGTGTGTCTGAATACAAGCGTACATTGCTAGCTGAACTAGCCACCTATTCAAAATAACATTTTACCGCTAACATACCAACTACCACTATTACTAATACTAATGATACCGGCGATTTGGGACATCAGTAGTTTTTAGTAGTCTGTAGCGCCGTCGGCAAACATAAAAGAAGAAAAATTAATCTTCTATACTAGCAAAGCAGTAACGCGAAGGACTCGTTGTTTGTTTATTTGTGCGCGTTATACCGATGATCCGAGACATTAGGTTTGCAGTGTACTGTAGCGCCGCCGGTATACATAGCAGGAGGAAAATGGATCTAATTCTACACTAGAGCGGAGCGGTAACGTGCAGGACTCGTTATTTTGTTTTAGGTATCATAACAATAAACAAGGGCAGTGGGACATGGTTTATGTCCAAGAAGTGTATTTGTTTTAGTAAATGTTTGTTTATGAACGATAGTATTCACGCAATATGTTTCTGTTGAGAGGTTTAGTCATTTTATTTTCTGTATTTGTGCGCGTTTTCGTCTGAAGGTGAGGCATATCCTCGAGGAGCGTCGAGCGTCGCGTGCACAGGAGTGGGCCGAACAGGCTGGCCACATGAGTGCCGCCCACGACGAAGGTACATTTGGCTTTTTTTTTTATTTCGCGGATATTCTTCGATTTTGGTATTAATAACCTAGCTGCTGCTGCTGCGTTGTTACTCGCGATCGTCTAATATTTTGCGTGTCAAGTGTATGGCAACCAAGCCGAACCCAGTTTCTTGCATGCAACACTATTACTATAAGCCTGGTGGCTATATGAAGTTGTAACACAAATGAGAAACTACAATTAAGTGTCAATAAACGTCATATCATATCACTACTACTACAAGTACTACGGCTGCCACTCTAGCAACAAAAAGCAGTAATATCTTCAACAAGATTAGGGCCTCAACAAGATTAGAGCCTAAAGCTCAGTGGCGTGTGATGCTGGCGTATGTGCGCAGGTATCGTAAGGTGTTCGTGATTGAACGAATTGTAATCAGCTTATTACTGCTGTTGTCATTCATTCACGAGAGATTGTGGATTGGGAATCCGTAAAAAGATTACGGAGCCTAAAGCTCAGTGTGGGTGTGTGATGCTGGCATTTCGTGCGCAGGCCGCCTCGTAACATGCTCGTGGGGAACAATTGAAATTGGTTTAATACTTTTACTACTACTACTACTGTTGACATTAATTCACGAGAGAATGTGGATTTTGCACTGCTTTGTTCATCTCTGATACTTACACACTTTGCGTGCTTACTTGCCTGTCCGCCTACACACAGGGGCCGCAACGAACAGTGTTCGTAGCAGACGAACGCGGTAACATCAGCATTCAGGACGAAGAGGAGTTACTGTTCACGTAGACGAACGGGTCGAAGAACACAGCCTAATGAAGATGAAGACGCGAGGTGTTGGCGATGTGGCGTTTCAGCGCTCATCCGTCGGCGACAGATACAGCTCATCTGGCTAGACAATACCGCTTATTCCACGAGAGATGAGAGAATTTAGGAGAAGAGAACTTTGCGATCTATCGAAACCGGCAAGCGAAATCGAAATCTCAGGCCTACTAGAAATACGCGTAGTCATTCAGGAGGGGTCCCCGTTAGAGCTTTTTAGAGCAGAGCACAGACTAACCGGTAAAAGAGTTGAATTATCGCTGGACCCCTTTTACGATCCCGTGGCAGCTGATACGTCCACCGCGGAGTGTACTCTATTTATTTATATTAAGATGTTGTAATTCACACGGGCATCTGGAGAGTGGAGAAGACATTTCAGTTTTCGTGCTTCTCGTCTCGGTAGTCTTAAGACACTGCACGATGATTCTCTCATCTGGAAATGTAAAAAAAGGTCTACGAATTCTTTTCATAACGAGTTCGCTTGCTTTCAAAATGCTCGAGGCCACTCTCCACAGATCACACAGGCGAGGTTACTCTAAGCCGTGTATGCATATATATGTTAAATAAAAACCAACTGTAAATAATAACCGAGACGAATTGAAACGTGTTGTTCGTAATAAGACATAGCTTCTTGTCGGTAAGACGCATGACTTCGCAGGTTTTGTGCCGTGGGTTCGGTTTCGCGTAACGCGTCAATCTGATGCCAAAGATAGGGTTAAGAACAATCGGACGTACCACGCAATCGGGCGTGAGTGCGTTTCGCAGTTTTATTTGCTTTTAAATGCTCGAGGTCATTCTTTACAGATTATAGTCAATGCTACTCTAAACCGTGTATGCATATTATATATATATATATATATATATATATATATATATATTATTATATGTGTGTTAAATAAAGCAAACTAAGTAATAACAGAGACCAGAGACGCATTGAACGTGTTGTTCGTAAGGTATAGCTTCCGTCGGTAAAACGTATGACTCAGTTGACTGGCAGTTTTGTGCCGTGGGTTCGGTTTCGGCGTGGCGCGCGTCAATATATGGCAACGCCAGGGTTACGAAGAGTAGGCCGTACACATCTTGGAATACAACGGAAGAAGAGAGTAGATTAATATTTTTGAAACACAACGTTTATTAAGAAGAGTTAGAGGAGTTTATTTCCTTATAGATTATATACATACGGTATATACATCGTCACGTACAAAGCGTTATTATCATTAGGATCTTCTCGCTGAACTTTAATATTTTTGAACACAACGTTATTAAGAAGAGTTAGAGGGAGTTTATTCCTTATAGATTATATACATACGGTATATACATCGTCACGTACAAAGCGTTATTATCATTAGGATCTTCTCGCTGAACTTTTTTTTTGAAATGATTTCTAGTCACATCTTCTATTAAAAATGCTAAAGCGACCTCCTGCAGAACCTATCAGCAGCTTACGTGAGACAATAAGCTTGTTCATCAAAATTAGCTATGACAGACACCTACAATAATTGCAGCTTATTCTATTGGATATTTCCTTTGCAGATAAAGTTGCCATTGAAGCGTAGACACGTTTCAGTGCAAGGGTAGAATGACAGCGAGAAATAGCGTGAGTGACTCTATTCAGCTAAACTAATCTGTTGCAATGAATTCGGCTGGAGAGAAACCAATGTTTCATTATGGTGTCAACAAGCAATCAGCTGTACTATTGTTATAAGGTCAAGACTTTTTTTTTTTTTGTTCTGGGAGGTTTTCGGTAATGCATGATGCACATGCGCCACTAGCAGCCTGCGTGACTAGTGTGAGAGCCTCGCAAACCCACTAAACCCGGATTCCTCCCCACCCCCCCAGGCTCGGTATTACTTTGGCATTACATCGAAACCGTGGGAGAGGCGTCCCTGCCGTTCTCCTTCAATCAGCTCTATCCCTGACTATCATCCCGCATGTCTACCTGCGGTTGGATAGGGGGATGCCATTTTGTAATCCGTCCTGTGAGGGGTGCGTCGAGACCATGAGGGCCTGGCTGCTCCCCACCCCCTCCCCCCTCCCTCGGCTCCTCGTCTCGACCACTCTCCCGAGAGACCCGCTCAAACCTCTCCCGCCTGGCCGTTTCCCTTGGCTGTCTTGAGTGTCAAAACAGCGTCGAACAAGTTCGTCGCCTCCCTCCATGCCTCCGCCGAAGTCATCATATGGGAGACCACCTCCTTGATGGGTCGGCCCCTCACAGCGGTTGGTGCTGCGTCCCGTGCTCCCTGAGAGCATCACACCGCAGAACAGTATGCTCTACGTTGTCCGTTTCTCCAGAGTCGCACAGTACGCAGATATCGCTGATGGCCTTCTTGATCCTTGACAGGTAGCTCTGGAACTGGCCGTGTCCGGTCAGAACCTGAGTCGTCCAGTAGGAAAGCTCCCCGTGTCGGCGGTCATAGACTTACATTGTAGTCACTGCGCCTATTAATGAGACGCATCGAGTCATGCTGACAAACGTATGGTGCGTTTTCCTACCTATTTAACTAATCTTCCCTGTGGATGCATCCCGATTTCACCGGCACTTGTACTAATCATCAAGACGCTCTCTACAGTTATGTATGCATGTACGCGTTTAGGGTTTGTTCGTTGATTAAATGTGTGTCTTTCTTCTAATGTTTGCTCCAACTTATCTTTAGACTAAAAGCTAATTACTTCAGGCAAAAATCCTTCAAATTAGCATATTGACTAACCACTTGCAGAAACCTTTGTATTGCAATGACTAATCTGAGTATACGATCTCCCCTTCACGTGGGAGTTAAAACTTCTCAGGTTATAAGCAAAGAGAGGAGACCTTCGTAGATATTCTTTAGACTTAAAAGATTCGTAGGCTTCCTAGATTATAGAACTGATTTTTAAAATGCATACAAATGTCGTTAATTAAGTCGCACAATACTCGACGGATCAGGTCAGGGTTGGCAGACTGCGTAGCTCCAACATTATGGAGTGGCTAGTCAAAGTCTATGTTAAGTGTTTGCCAAAGTATATTCTAATAGAAAAATAGATGAGAGCAGTATGAATTAGACAAAACTGAAAGTTTATCTGGACTCAGTACTAAAGCCAAGGCCAATCCTTAAAAAAAGGTATTGTGAGCACAATGTTTGCCTAGCGTATCCACATATAATTTACACAAAAACGCTAGTATACCTTTTACGAACTTGGCTGCATAGCGGTGCCGCGTTTAGCTTATTTACTTGTGTGTCTATGTACGTGTCATTCGCGGAGAGTCATATGGGTTACAAGAGGTGCTACATCGGTTTCCTTTCATTTGTATGAGAGTAGTGAACAGCGTGGCTTTGTTGGTGCGAAAGTAAACCGCACTCCCATATATATATATATATATTATATATATATATATTATATATATACAGTTTATGTAAATTGTAATCAACCTGTAAACTGTAATTATCCCTTGAATAAAGCGCTTCATCTTCATTATCATTGTCGGGTCGCAAATAGTCGTCACCATATTATTACTATATGACAGCTAGTCAAACAATTAATGTCACAGAACTTAAAATAGAACCTGACTCTTTTTACGGAATACACTGCAATATTTAATGGTGCCAAGTCTCATATACACGACATTGAAACGATGTTACATTTGCTTCCTTACCCTCCGTCATTTATCGCTTTGTCGGAACTCGTATCTCGCGACAGGAGGCAGCCCGCTTTTCAGATTAATAATTATAACCAATTTGTTGATTGCCGTAATGAGCCGGGTGGAGGGTGTGGCAACTGTTATTAGACATGATTGTGGTACGCGAGCGGAAAAGATCTCAAACTACTCCTTCTCGGCAGACGCTCGATGCGAAGTATTTTTGTTGAGGTGTTTGCCGATGGTCAGAGTACAGTTGTGGGAGCATTTTATAGGCAACCGTCGGGGAGGCCCTTGGATTTCTTGTGTGCACTAGAAGAATTACTGCCAAAAATGAATAGCCTAAACACAATATGTCTCGGTGATGCGAATATTGACTTGTTAGATAAGGGCTCACATGCAACTGACCTGTATGAGTTACTACACTCGTATGACTTTCGAGAGATTATTGGTTTGCCGACTAGAGTGGCTTGTGTGGACACTGCTCACGGCCAACGTATCACCGAAACATGCATAGATCATATTTACTGCAGTGTTCCACCCAAGACAACTATTCGCCTCCGGCGTTCTACGACCACTTTTTCTGACCACTTATCACATTTATTTGTCTAAAATCTAAGCCGTCGGCCGCCAACGAGTGCCCACAATTCAAACTCAACTATGATCAAATAGTCGCCGAACTGTCATCGTCTATGTGGGACGACCTATACGGACTGCATGACGTCAACGAGGCATTTGAATTGTTTAGAGTAAGAGTTATGTCGGCGGTGAAGCGTAATAGTACTGAGATCAAGAATACTAAGTCGAGAACGTAATTCGAAAAAATTGGGTGACACCGGAATTATATGCGCTTATAAAGAGAAGGAACAGGCGTACGCAATACACAGAGCTGACCCCACACACAACGGCAAATGCAAAACTTATCGTATACTCAGGAACAGGGGTGACAAGATTCTCACGCAAATGTAGAATGGAAGCGAACTGCAAACATAGTTACAGACAGAATTAATAACCGGAGGGGTCCTTGGGAGGCAATCCAACCTGTACCTGGAGGTGTTCAGGATAAAAAATGTACCAAACTTCTTGTAAACGGGGAACTCGTCACCGATGAAACTTCGCTAGCTAACATATTCACCACTACTACGCAACATGTGTGACCCTGTACAACCAGTGCTCATCGAGCTATGCCATTCCGGATAACTTCTCGACGCCTGCCGAACAATTCTCTCTGCGGCCAGTCAACGTTCACAGAATTCACCACCTTTTACAAAATGTTAAAATATGCTCCACCGCCCCCGAACAGATTCCATCACTGGTTCTTCGTAGGGCTGCGGACGCACTCGCATCGCCTCTCGAGTATATTATCAATCTTTCCATCAGAACAGGAGTATACCCCAATGTCCTAAAGCTATACCGTGTGGTTCCATTGTTCAAAGGCGGGGATCGCCTGTCCCGAGACAACTATAGACCTATCAGCATTCCCCGCGCCAATATCGAAGGTCTTGAAAATGCATTTTGAACAGTTTACAGATTTTATCGAAGGACACAACGTCCTACATTGTAGGCAGTTCGGTTTTTCGACCTAAGATGTCGACGGTGGTGCCTGTCATGGATTTTGTCGAGGACATACGGAAACACTTAAAATCAGAGAAGACTGTAGCAGCGGTATTATTGACCTTAGAAAGGCGTTTTGATACAGTTGACTTAGACATTCTTTTAAAAAAACTCTCTACTTATAGGGCTAGTGAAAATTTTATAAAGTGGATGCGCTCATTCATCTGTGAAAGACGCCAAGTTGTCCAAATTGGACAATCTTCTTCTCATATAGAAAATATATCGATTGGAGTGACTCAAGGGAGTATCAGTGGTCCGCTATCATTTAATATTTTGTTAACGATATTTTTAGTATTCCTAACCACGCAAAACTAACCTTGTTGCTGCTGACACAACGGCTCTATTCGTGGGCGACTCTCCCAACAAGTTGAAACAATGATTCGTGAGGATATTGAAAGGCTATCTCTATGGTTCAGAAATAACGGCCTCTATATTAATTGGTCAAAAACAGGAATTGTTCAATTTAAAACTCCAAGAGGCCAATCGACAATCAATCCTGAAGCTTTTGCATGCGACCGCAGGCTTAATATACTAGTTGAAGCGAAGTTCCTGGGCATTGTTCTTGACGAACATCTGACGTTCCAGGCGCATGCGAAACATGTCAGGAAAAAAATTGTCAGTGGCGTAGCCGCCATATACCGCACACGCAAAATCCTTCCCCGCCAATGCCTTACGGCAATGTACCACGCGTATGTACAAGCCACCTAACATACGGTCTGGAGGTGTACGGTCTTTCTTATGCATCTAATGTAACTCCGCTTCATTTGCTTCAGAAAAGAGCACTTCGTCTTGTCTTAGGCCTCCCCATCGCGGCTCAATAACGATAGAACAATATAGGAACTCTCGGTGCTCCCGTTACCACATCTTATTAAATTTACCATAGTTGTCGAAATAAAGCGTATTCTTCTGCTTATTGTCTCCCCGGCCACAAGTACGCAATCAAGGTTTGCACTATGTAATTCAGGTGTTACCTTGTGGAACAAGTTACCTAGTGACATTAGGACACTAATATCGCTTAGTCAATTCAAAAACACTGCTAGAACGCACTATCTTACCTTACTTGCGACTGATTAAACCATATTTATGTAATCATGTACACAATCTATAGATAAATAATTGCAATAACACGAGATACTACAGTGATAATGTATAAAATCTTACTGTAACTTGTACATATGCTTCGCACTAGCCTGTGGCTATATGAAGTTGTAACACAAATGAGAAACTACAATTAAGAATGAATAAACGTCATATCATATCATATCATCATGACACACTCCCTGTCCTCGCCAGCACTCGCGGAACCGCCCGTAGTTAAACCCGAGTAATTTTTATACCCTGGGGAACATCCTTTACGAAAACGTTAAGGTTTTTCGAACGACCTGAAAGATCGTTTACTGGGCTGCTCTTAAGAAGCGCTATTACATTGCTTGAATCGATGCCATGACGTCAAAAGGCTCCCACTTTAAGGCAGATTTGAGTTTGGTGAAGGGAGTAAATCTGCCGGAGCCAAATGCAGCAAATGGATGGTATTCGAGTGCCGTGATTCTACAATTCTTGTTCTTCATTTTGCCAACAAATTATGAACAAAAATCCTTGTAAGCCCGTGTAATACACTATCATAAAGGAGATACTAAAACACTAGTCGCCGGAATTATAAACTTTGGTCCAAGCACGACGAATTCTTGCGAGCGAGCGTTTTAGAACTTCCACATGTCACTGTCTGGTCAGGAGAGGAATTCGCAATAAACAGAATATTTTGAAAATTGAAAAAGTGATGAGCATAGTCGTTAACAAAATATTTTGCGTCTTTATGGTCCCTCTCAACGAGGTTCTCGGACGCCTGCATGTGCTGCTATTTGCCCGATAATCAGAGTGCGGAACAGACTTTGCACACGTCTTCCTCAAACGTAAATCGTCATTCGTCGGTACGCAAGAACAAGCTACACACGCATTTCACCGTTTCGGCTGGTCGGGAGAATTGTCTTCCAAGAATTCACGACCGTTGATTGCGACTCGTTACCCCGTTTGGTAAAGTATGACTATGTATAAATCGCGCTGGCGCAGATCACACTTTAACATACTGTCCCCTAGCCAAAGATAGTGATGGTAGAAGAGGCTTCAGTCCGGGTGGCGTACTGAACAAAGTGTGTAAAGCTTTAAGAAAGATATATGGTGTCCGATAAGACTACAATAAATGTTTGAATCAATATTACGCGACGTGTGTGACCGGCGACCCGGAATAATCTATTAGATAATAACACCTGAGAACTTCCTCGTGGAGACACAAAAGTCTTATTTTAGTCGAACCGTACCCTAAGGGTCCCGCATCCTCTGCGCAAAGCAGTGATATGTTTTGTACCTGAACAAATTCCATCCCGGTTTTGTGAAGAGCAGCCGATTTTCTCTCTAGCCCGGCATCACATCTAATTGATTTTACAGCTCTTGCCGGTAAGTACCCAAAGCGCTTAGTTGATATCGCGCCATTCCGCTTTTTATTTTTTAGCTTCTCAAACCATGACAGCGACTTATATAAATACCTGTAGAACACGGTATATATCAACAAGTGACTGAAATTACGCGTACACGGGTAGATGCAAGAGACCCAGTCGAGTAAGTTTGACCAGAATATGGCATAAATTCAAGTAATTTATTGGTCATACAAACAGTCATCGGTTAGATAAAACAAGCTCACTTTTACATCAAACGAAGACCCCAGACGCACATTAATTGATTTAATTATTACTACCGATCCAGGTATAATAGAAGATATCTGGTAAATTCACTCTAAATTAAATGACACCTTAGCGGCCCCTCTAGCTGCCGTATTCAATATTTCAACGACTTAAATTTCTTCTCTAAAAATCAATTCGGTTGTAGCGAGGCACGATCAACTGAGCTGGCATTGGGACATATATGGTGGGAGATCATTAAAGCTGCGGAGGGTGAAAAAATGTGCCTTGGTGCATTTCTGACGTAGCCAAAGCGTTCGACTGCCTCGACCACTCTATGTTT
>QVRM01005106.1:0-24660 GCA_003439945.1 Dermanyssus gallinae
CCACCTACCCATCCATTCAACCATACACCTACCCACCCATCTATCATTCAACCATACATCTACCCATCTATCCATTAAACCATACACCTACCCATCCATCCATTCACCATACACCTACCCATCCATCCATCAATTCAACCATACATCTACCCACATCCATCCATCATTCAACCATACTCTACCCATCCATCCATTCAACCATACACCTACTCACCCTCCATCCACCTGCCCATCCATCCATCCACCCACCCATCCATCCATCCACCCACCATTTATCCATTCACCCAACCATCCATCCATTCACTTACCCATTCATCCATTCAGTCATACACCTAACCAGCCACCTATCCACCAGTCGACGTTCTAACAATAACAAAACAACAATTAAAGCCAAGTGTTTAGCAAGCGGATGATTGGCGCATACAGAGACAAGAAGCAAGCATGAGAAAGATAATTGTAACACATTGTCGGAATGATATGCCGAGCTATGCGGACGGCCACGCAACTCGCAATATATATATATATATATATATAAATATATATATGTGTGTGGTACATGTCACTGTCCATGTATGTGCCCATGTAATGATATCGGCTTTACAGTGACGATGGTGACCAACGACGACAACGATTATGATAAGATGACTAGAAAGCGAAACAAGTTGATATAAAGTATAACCTAGAACCAGAGCGAGGTCTTTCAGGCCAGCTGTGTCGTCATGTGTCTAATTGTAGTACAAAAACATGTGTCATGCAGGACTACCTACCACCCATCATCCACCGATTCATCTGGATGGCCACCGGCTATTGCACTACCAGCACACACAGGTGGCACACTGACATAGACGCTAGCACTATCGACGACGACGACGACAACGACAACAACAGTTACTACCGTTTTACTACAAACACAATGAGTGAGAATGCTAGAACAACAACAACAACGGAATAAACGAATTCATACCTGAGCGAGCTCGGACGAGTGGCGTCTACATAACATGAGCACCGCCAATGCAGCCTGCGTTCCTAGAGTATCGTCCCCAGCTACTACTCCCGGACACTACTGGACGATACTCTAGGAACGGAACGATATTCACAACACATAGCAAGCCAAGAGGCTAGCTACACACGCGATTAGAGAGGGCAAGAGAGAGCTAGAGAGAAAGAGAGAGAGATACAGAGAGAATTGAACAAAATGAAATCAAAAAGCAAATACATATAACCACACAAAACACAACGCGCAGACAATATAAATGCCAGACAAACTCGGACGTAGAGGAGGTGCTACTTGCTTGCGGTACGGCACACATCAATTGGTACGATTGCACGGCAGCATCGACAACGCAGCAGCCGCCGCCAACAAACAACAACCAACAAAACAACAAACTCGACGAAAGGAACATGAATGAATGAATAACGAAATTAATAATTAGTGTACTCATTGATTGATAACTGATTGATTCACTAACTGGCTGACTGATTAGGACGGACGACGCTCACTTCTCCATGTCGTCATCTTCGCCTTTATCGTTGTTGTTGTTGTCGTTGTTGTCGTTGTTGTTGTGTTGTTGTTGACTCCGAAGAAGCAGTAGAAGCTGCAGCAACGGCGGTGCGGTTGCTCCATAGACGGGTCGGGTCGTCAACAAACCTGTATTAGCAATGAGCGCTTCAGTATCTGTCCACTACTACTACTACTACTACAACTATTGTCAATAATCACTTCTCTCTCTCTCTCTCTATTTCTGTGGTTCGCTCTCCCTCTGGCGTGCGGTGCGCCGCTCTCTCGCTTTCTATCGTACGGCGGCAGCTCCCACGCAGGCAGGAGGATTGCTGCTCGAATTATGACCGCAACGTCGGCTGCACCAGATATGATGCTGATGATGATTACGCTGGGTGTGATGATAATGATGATGATTATTGTGATTATTTCTGATTCTTATGATGGCAACAGCAGCAGCGGCAGCGGCGGTGATGATGCTGCTGCTGCTGATGATGATGATGATCATTGTTGTTGTTGTTGGTAGCATCAATTGACGGCAGGACGGGTGGGGTAATCGAACCGACGTCGTTTGACCACGACGCAGACGACAACAACAACAACAACACGACCACAGGGAAAGAAGAGACTTCGCCCCCCTCCCTCCCTCCACCACCCCCATCTCCCTCCCTCCCTCGCTCGCTCCACCAGTCCCCGGTCGACGCTCCTTTGCCGGAAGGACCAACAGGAGCTGCTTTCGCTGATGAGCCGATGGCCACACTCAGCCACACAGGCGCCATCATCGACATACAGAAGAGATGTGCAGAAGCAGAATCAGCAGAAGAAACACCAGCGGCAGCGACAGCAGCGTACGTACGCATCATCATCATCATCACCATCATGTATGCTGCCCAACGCTATGCAACGTCCCGCCGATAGGTGGACGCACTGCTAAGCAGACGAGCCGGTAACAACGGTTGATGCGACATGAGCAACAACAACAACAGCGACAACAGCTGCAGCAATAATAACAAAACAACAGCAGCAGCAATAACATAAACAACAACAGCAGTAGCAACAACAGCTGCACCAATAGTAACAAAAACAACAATAACAACAGCGACAACAGCTGCAGCAATAATAACAAAAACAACAGCAGCAGCAATAACATAAACAAACAACAACAACAGCGACAACAGCTGCAGCAATAATAAGAAGAACAACAGCAGCAATAGCATAAAACAACAACAGCAGCAACAACAACAACAACACAAGAACAGCAATAACATAAACAACAACAGCAGCAGCAACAACAACAACAAGAACAGCAATAACATAAACAGCAGCAGCAACAACAACAAGAACAGCAATAACAACAACAACGGCAGCAACAACAACAACAACAACAACAACAACAACAATATCGGCAGCAGCAGCGGCTGCGGCGGTGGCGGTAGTCAGCTGAGTGGCCATCGCGTTTGAGGCGGCCGCCAGGCGTGTGCTCACGAGAAGGCTGCTGCACTGCACTGCACTGCACTGGCTGCATCCGAGACAGAGAGTGAGATAACATCTCTGATCATCTCAGGCAGGGCTCTCTTGTTGGTGGCGCCGTTCGTCGCCGTCCGACGGTCGTCGCCGTCAACTTCATCAAGTAACTGAGAAGACCGCGAAGAAGGCAGGCAGCAAACCAATCGCCGGCCCCGACCAAGATACGAAAGTGGCCGCGTGGTCCGTCGGTTGGTCGGACGGTCGACAAGCTTGTCGACAACGGCATCAGGCATTGCTGATGAGCCCCCCAACAACAACAACAACAACAACGACAACGACAAACACCAACGTCAACAGTCGGCTGCTCCACCGACAAAACACTTCAATTTATATCGGTATTACGACAGCCAGCGAGAGAGGGGGGAAGAAGGAGAAGAGGAGAGAAATTGACCAACCGACCAAGGGTCATCACCATCATCACCAGCATCAGTATCATTACGTGCCATTGTCGTGGTTGCCGTCGTCGTCGCGGTAACGGCTAAATGCTTGGACTGCATTGGGTGGCCACCACTCGTATCATGGGCGTCCGTCCACCGTTGAGGATCTACATGCAGAGAGGAGAATGACGACAACGACAATGCTGCTGCCGCTGCTGCTGCCAGAACCACAACCATCCTGTGGCCAGGAGTTGCAACAAGTTGCTTGGTTGCCATCTCATCACGTCATCACAATTGTTGTTGTTGTTGCTGCTGCTGTTACTGTTTTCCTCATAGGAGTCACTTTCACAGTAGTAGTAGTAGTAGTAGTAGTAGTAGTTGTGGCGGCGTGGTCTAGGGGATTAGTGCGCTAGTCATGGTTGTCATCTACCGGTCCCCGCTTCGATCCCTGTCGTTGGTCGAATTTTCTTGAGCAATCCTCATTGAGATTAGATGAATAACCATACCGCTGAGGGTCAGCGGCCATGCTGCCACAAGGACTGTTGGGGAAACCCTAGATATCTTAACATGTCCGGCCCTCGGTGCATTGAAGATATACCTCAGGTTAAGTTCCAAGCCCGTAGGGGACGGAGGATAGTCTAGAATTAAAAACAACCTCCTTAAAAAATGTTTTTTAATTCTAGTTGTTGTAGTTGTAGTTGTACTCATCCTCACCGCCGCCGCAGCAGCAGCACCCGTAGTAAGATACTACAAACAAACGCCATACTGATGATGGTGAACATTGTTCTCATCAACAACACCATCATCCACCAACGCCGGTCGAGTCGAGGTCGACTTTGTCTCTCGAAGTGCATTGCTCAATTTTCTTGATCCATTCTCTACTCGTGTACGCGAATTTGCGCCCAACCGGCGGCGACAATAACAACAACAACAACAATGACCACAACAACAACAACAATGACCACAACAACAACAGCAAAAGGCAACTACGACGGCAAGGACGACGACGACGAATACAAGTCTTCGTCGTTAGACTCAGTGGGAGGTTTGCGTTCAGATTCCACTTGGCATCAGCCGAAAGCCGATAGAGTACAGCGACTACGAACGATGTGCGCGTTCGCGCGACGATGTCGAAATTCGGAGCAAGTTTGAGTGCTGACAAGTCATCTACGACTGCCAGAGTTCTACTGGCAAAACAAAAAGATCACTTATACTAAGTATATATATATATATATATAGTCTTAGAAGAAAACAGTACAGCGAGTGAGATTGACCTGAATCAATGAATGAACATTTCCTACGAAACGCTTCATATCGGCGCGGCCTGCGCCGCGTGCACGACACGCCTCTGCGATATTGTAACGCACCGTTTTTCCATTTCCACCTTTCCCCTCTAGATACAACCCGAACGACTGTGTGTGAACAGGGACGCGTAATGCTCGACGGCGACAGTGTTCTCCATCAAGAACAGGCAGGACATCATGCAACACGTCGTATTCAGGCATATATACGGCAGGCGCACGTCGCATCGATCGCCTCAATACGCCCGAGTCCCCGAGGCCGAACCCGCACCACCGTGTCAAAGACGCAAACGAAACACGAAGACGAAGAGCCGTCGTCGTCGTCGTCGTCGTCGTCGGGGGCCTTGCCGAGTCGCGGATCGGAAAGAAAGGTCGACGGGTTTTTCGTTCGTTCGTTCGTTCGTGCCATTTCAGCCTCATCCTATCTGTCGTTGCTGCGCGACTTCCCCCGATTTGTACCATCAGTAGCTGGGGTAGCTGGGGTAAAGACGTCGCTCGGGTAAAGACGTTCGACAACAACGACGACGGCGACGACGACGATGCCATCGACGGGCGCTTCGGGCCCGTTGCCTACCTATGGAGGAAGGCAGGCTGATTCGATTTCGCACCCTACTACAGAGCTCCCATACATGGCTCAATCCAACCAATGCGGATGAAGGCGAATACATGAGGTGAGGCGCACCCATCATCGTCATGAACGGTGTTCCCGTTCCGTCGCTCCAACCACCACCACCACCACCACCCCCGCCACACTGACCTTGGCGGCAACAGCAGCGACCCAGACCTGCCACCATGGTCGACCTGTCGATGGCCCAATGTCTACCAGTACAGTAGATGAACGAACTCTATCTCGTTTTGCTTTCGGCGCAGACTCTAACCATTACTACGACGACTGCGACGACTAGTACTGTTCTTATTCATAGCATTGGTTTGTTGTTGTTGTTGTTGTGGTTGTTGTTGTTGTGGTTGCTGTTGTTGCCACCAATTTTGCTGCTGTGACGTGTTCAGATTACATTTGTGCCGCCTGCTTTGACGTGTTCAGAATTAATGAGAGAGAGAGAGAGACAAAAAACCGAGCGGACTTAACATCACATCGCAGCGCTAGAGTTTCTCTAATAGTTGTTTTTTTTTTCGACTACAACCAGCTAGCCAACGGCTACAATGACAACATTTCGATTCGGCTCTCGATTGTGCAGCCTGAGCTACGGTTGTAGATCTAAAATGCGCCGCTCTGTACTGAAACCTCAGCCAGCATAACCTGGCGTCTAGCCGTACCGTAAGCGAGCAGTTCTCGCGCCTGTTTCTCCTACCTTATGATTCACGAGAACCGCGCTTGTGTGTGTGTCGGATTCGAATTCTTCTCACGGCCAAATTTAATAGAGTCCTTAATGTGTGTGTGGCTCTTTGTTTGCACCGAAGTGTTCGATTTCGAGTCAGTATCTCACCCCGGGCAACCATGACAACGCGGAGGATTTCTCGGACTTGGTTGTTAGAAACATTATATATATATATATATATATATATATATATATATATTTGTTTTTTATACCTTCCACAGTGTTTTATCCACTCTTGTTGTTCCTAGGCGACTACGGTTAACAAAACGCGATGCTCCGCTCTGTATGACATCACATATATAACAAGCGGCAATACAACGGAATTCGATTTATTCGATTTATCTTAGAGAACCGTTAATGTAAAGGATACATATTTATTTTCCTTCCACATCAACCTGGGAAGCCTGTACTAGAACGAATTAATCTTGGCACACGACTGATAGGAGGAATCGCTTGAAGGCGTATAAAATTTCTTATGGTTAATAGTTGCCAGGCTGCTTAAGCCTGCAAGTTGCAACGCAACAGAATTCCAATATATCAATATATCTTTTTCCTATCTATCACATTGCATCTCTCTCTCTCTCTGCGTTAACGATTTTTTTCTCAAGGTGAGTCAAGGCGTAAAACACCAGGCCTTGTTTTTTTTCGATGCGGGTTTATCGCCAGATTTAAGACTTTATTACTCCATTATTACTTCCGGCCCAGCCGTTGTATAATCCCCCGGAGTTCGAAATTGTTTTTCGGACCGCTATCATTGAGATCGGCCCCGTCCTCGGTTGTGCAGCTACAGCTGTTCCAAGTCCAGTCAGTCGGGTCAATGAATGCGTCAAATAAATGTAGGTGCGAGAGAGCTAAATGTATGACTGGAGAAATTCATTAAACAATGGATGGATGGATAAATTGCTGACTGGCCAGCTGTTGACGGAGTGTCGTTGCTGAGCGTACAAGCTGTGACGAAGGAGCGAGCTGATTGACAATGGCCAGACCAGCAGCGTGGGGTTTGAGGTGGGCACAGCTCTGATAATGGCTCGAATCCTTAGTTCCAGTCTGGATCAGCCGTGGCCGTCGTGTTTGTTTGAACAAATATGGCTCTGAAGGGAAGAGGGTGCACAAACAACACCCAAAATCTATTGTGAATCGAGCGAAAAGGAGATTTAATACGAAAACGCCTGACGTTTGAAACGCGTGTGATGTTTTCAACATTAACAAAAATATCCAACTTCACACATTATATTTAACAGTATATATTTCCACATTTGCCGTTTTGTTGACTCGTTCTTGCTTAACCGATATACTGATAATCAAATGTGGCGCATCTGATATGTATATGCGTGTAGGCCAGAAAACCAATTTTCCATTGACAGCCCAGACACGGCGTATCACAGGAATGGTCTAATAATTGATCAATTTGCGCCATAATACATATAAACATTCATATGTCCTTTAAAGTCACACACATGAAAATATATGTGTATATATTGTATATAACATAACTGGAGAATATAGTCCAGCAACTGCAAGCTGCCTCGAACCACTGTAGATTCCCCTGCACAAAACGTCGCTTTTAAATCGTGTTAAAAAACATTTTCGAATCAATTCGGTTCCATCGCCACCAAACACGCAAGCGTAAGAAATAAAAACATTACGTTTTCTAGAACAAGTTGATGAAAACTAGCCGCTAGTCTACGACGAAACTAAATGAATACACAAAATCACGTCCCTAGAACGTGCAACTCCAACTGTAACTCCCGGCGCTGGCTAGTCACCCCTTGACGACCGCTACCACCATCATCGTCTTCATCATCGAACACGGCCGTAGAAAAGATCCCTCCCCTTGCCCGTTTTGGCAACAGTCCTAAGATTGGAGTCCATCCAACAACGTGGCCGGGATCTGGGACCTAATCGGGACCGGCCGATCTGGGCAACCCCTTCGCGTGACGATTTCGATTCTGCTCACAAACGAGCAGACAAAACCACACGCAGTAGACAGACGGACAGACATGCCGGCGACGAACGAACGAACCTGTTCGCACCTCGGCGACCGGCCAAGCAAGCGGCCAACGATGGCATCATGACAGATGACGCCGCCGTGTTTTGATTGTAATGGTCTTCTGACCCTGCTGCGGCCGCCTGTTTCCCGCCGAATGCCTTTTGCCGTATTGCTGCTGCTGCTGTTGCTGGTGGTGCTGCCTAGTTATCATCGCATTACACCACAGCACACCGTTCTTCGGTGCTTCGAACGTCGTTGATGACGGCGACGACGACAATGATGTTGATGGTCACCGCTTACGTCGTCGTTCTGCTCATTTTCTGCAGCACCTCCTAGCTAGATATCTAGCGGCGAGCGTTAGCGGTCAGCTAGCTTCGCGTTGTCATCGGCCTCAATTCTTCGGCTTCTGCGGCCCCATTACGATGGGACGCTGCTGCGACCAATGCTGTTTTCCCCACCCGTCCATCGTCGTCGTCGTCGTCGTCGTCATCATCATTGCATCGCATCGCCCACGATGAAGTCGCGGCTTCTTCGTCGTCTACTCTAACGAGTTGTATGTAGTGTCGTTGTTACTGCCATAGTAGTAACTATATACCACCACCACCACCACCACCGCATCCATGCACAGCGTCACATAGATGCGACACACAGTCATCGATTGAGGAGAGTTAGCTGCTCACGACAGTGAGTGAGGTGAGCCAGCCCCTTTTTCACATGTAACAACAGTGGCGTTCAGTCATCAACAACGCGTGTGTTTCCGCTGTCGGCGTCGGTCTGATCTGCGACACGCTTTCACCTCGTGTCTATGTGTCGCACCATGTTCAATCACGGCTAATGACAACCGTCATCGTCGCCACCACCGCAATGTTAGATTGACCATCCTTCTTTCGTCGCGGCTGCAGCGCGCTGCATAACTACACATGAGCCATGTAACTATTAGGGCTTCATCATGTTCGTCCTCCCCGCGTCTACCGCGCGACCTGTATTAATTAACAACAACACTCATATAACAGTAATGCTGGTAAAAGCAGCAACAAGGCATCATTATTGATATTATTCACAGTCATTTTGCAGTTGTAGTTGATGTTAGTTCCGCAGTGCCTTGAAAGCGGTTTATTATACATGTTACATTATCTGCCGGCATAATCTCGCGCGTTGTAGAAGCATAATGACTCTCGAATTACTGTGGCCATGTCTTGTGTCTTGAGCCGGAAGGAATACACTGGAATTAGTATTTTAGCATTAGAACGACGAACGTACAGATGTCATCGTGTCGATTGCTATGATCGGAGCAATCAGTCGTCCGCAATCTGGACACTGGGTCGTTTAGACTTAGCTAAAACGACGGCATTGAAACTCAGATAGGTCGCCGACCAGTTCCAAATTTGGTTTCCATTAGATACATGAGCCGCTCTCTCTCTTTCCGTCTTTGCAAAGTTGTCGGATTTATCGCTAAAACAAGACACGCGAAAAAAAAAGCGGAACAAGGGGAGTTCCTGGAAAGCTGACGGAACTCGTTGCTCTAGTTTTGCCGGACCTTTCCTACGCCGGTACGTTGCGAGTCCTCTAAGTTCCTTCTCGTCCTTCGTATATATATTCGCTGACTCTCTACCCTTTATCGTGGCAATTCAGTTGTCCCATTCTTTTGCTCGTCTTCTCACTTGCTCGTTCTTTATTTCCTCTATAGCTCATCTAGCAGCGTTGTGCGGCCAGACGGGTGGCCGGGCGGCCGGCCGGTATGTCCTCGCGGGGCAATTTACATATTCTTAGCATAGCTGTATGCGCTGTGCCAGGCGCACCTGCGCACTGCTTGAGGCCACCACTACCGTTTCTTCAACTGTCAGCCATGGATTGGTCTAGCTGACGATCTATGGCCGACTACAGCAGCAGCAGCAGCACACTCTACCCACCATAGATACACATGCACAAGACCTGCACTATGATACCACGACCACCAAGAGAGCGCTGAGAGGTCAGACAACACTTTCACTGCAAAGCAGAAATATATATATATATATATATGCTACAATGCGGCACAGGCGGCAGCAGCGGTAACAGCTTCTCTTTGCCTAGTAAACAGCCAACAGTGAAAGGAGAACTTCGCACCGAAACCGAAGCAGAACACCAGAAAGGAGAACGATACAAACACCGAGTGACGTTCGGAAATGTACCACCTTTTTTTTGTTTTGAGATCGCTCTCTCTCCCTCTCTAGCCCTGGTTGTCCGTGCCTATTCGTTTCCAAGCGTGCTTGCAGAGCACACAAGCGAAAAGTACGGCAAAGACATAATCGGTGGCCAGTGGCTCAGTCTAAAAACGAGAAACCTCGCAAACACTATCAGCGATTTGTCAGCTGCAATGGAATTACCGTATCCACAAGCTTCATACTTCTGAGTATATATATTGATGGAGGAAACGCGCAAAACGATATACAATTGGCCATATGTGCGACACAACCATAAAATTAAAACTTCGAGACAAACGTTTTCCGTATACGCTATATGCCATACGTTATGTACAGTCGGCTCTCCATTGAACGTAAATGAAATCTCAGTTTGACAATTTCTAAAGCGCTGAGAGTCTGACTTATCTGGTCGCCAAATTACAAAACAAATGCATCACACACACATATATATATATATATATATATATATATATATATATATATATATATATATATATATATATATATATATATATACATATATATATTTTGTATGGCGATTGTATTGCACTATTTCTTTACCAATTAATATATGTTATCTTGCTCTGACATGGCCGACAATGGTCTTCTAGAAGAATAGCCTTATCTGAGTAAAAAAAACGTGAAAATCAATTAACGAAAAGCCGGCCCTGCAGCTGCTCGTACGCATATATAAATATATATATATATATATATATATATGCCTAAAGCTGTTTTAATGCAACGCGCTGGAGAGGAAAAGAGAACGAGAATGGATCAATTTCTATCGACATCGGCCGAATTTTTTTTATCCGACTCGACGACACTGGAAGAGCCAGAGCCGCAACGTAACGCTGCGCGGCCTACGTGCTACGGCCCTCTGCCGCCTAGCAAAAGGGATCTGTTCCGAAGATTGCCTGTCTCAGCACCGCTCGTACGCCAGTTGTCAGAAGTGCGAGCGAAACGGGCCGGTCGGCCGACTCGATAGGCGACATATCTTCAGTCAGTGTGTGACTACAGAGCATGGCCAGAGCATGGCCGAAGCCCGTTCGAGCAGCCAGCTCCAACGGGATGACAGGAATATATCGTCGTTCCTTGTCGTGGTTCAATTTCCCTACGAAGCTGTTTCTACGTACGGAGAACGCGTGCCCATCTGAGCGGCCCTCCCAACCTTCTCCCAACGCGCACTCTCATCTAGGCGGCGTCTCGAAATCGATGTTACTACGTTTACGACGACGACAACTGTTTGTAGTGAGTGCACTGTACTACAGGCACGAATGCGTGTTTTCAAGACCCCGTATGTATCCGCTCTCGTTGTCTTGAACGTTGTCAAACGAGCAGACGAAGCAGACCTGTGTCAGGAACATTGACCAACCATTCAACCAAGAACACCGTGGCATTGTGAGTTGGCTAACTCTGTTGCACACAAACGCACACACACACACAGACAACGCAGCAGGCTAGCTACCGAGCTGAAACGCGTGGGAATAGCGTAATCCGAATGACGTTGCTTCTTCGTGTTCGTGCACTCCAGCCGGCCCAATCCCTGGATGGTAGAGTACGCGCTACACGAACAACATGCAGGTGTTTGTCAATTCGGACGCTAGACAGCGGGAGACGGTAAGAAACCTGTCGCCTCGTTGAGGATAACTACAACAACAACTACTACTACTACCTGAATAAAACGGGAACGTCGAAAACATTGCCCACCCACCGTCTCTAACGCCTCTAACGAATCCTGTCTGGCTGGCTGGCTGCCTATCGAACGACCTGGCCAACAACGCTCGTCCGCCAGCCATTGTTCGTTTGGACAGCGACAAAGGAAGCACCAAGTGTGCTGCTGATTCGTGTTTGATCTTCTCTCTCTCTCTATATATATATATCTCTCTCTATCCGTCTGTTCTCTCTCTCTCTCACACACACACAAATATATCTCTCTCTCGTTATCTCGGCCTTGCGTTGAGTAGTCGTCGTCGTTGTTGTTGTTGTTGACGACGACTTTCCAAGACGCGGGTGTTAGATGAAAACACCAAGTGCATGAGGATTTGTCTATGTGCCCGGGTGCCTTTTGCCTGGAGCACTATTCCAAAAGACACACTACACAGCAGCATCACAAGGAGTTGGCGGCGGGAGGGGGGGTGGGGAGCGTGGAGGAGAAGGGCTGTGAGGGGAGTGGGGCAAGCACACAGCCCCCAGCACACCGGTTGACGAGCACGTCAAGGCGGCACAGAAGATTTAGAGCCAAAACACGGGCTGACGGCCGAACTGTGAGTGGCCAAGTTGTTGTTCTTGTTCTTCTACGTTTTCACCATGGCCGTTGCTGCTGCTGCTGCTGACAACGGCATCATTGTGATGATCGTCGTTGTCGTCGTCAACGTCAACTAGACCTCAAGCCAACGAGTAGAACCGACAACGAGTACCGGTGCCAGTGGTGGTGGTAGTACCCAATCTACTTGCATAGCAGAGCCATAACGTGGCTGCTCCGATGGCTAGCCCGGCACACAACAGATTCGCTTTCTTTCGCGTTTGCTGGTTGGTTCGTGAGGAAACGCTCGAGGCAAATTGCGCTCGAGACATCGCCGCTCCCGGTTCTGTAGCTGGTTCGCTGTGGCTTCGCTGGCTGTCTGCCTGACTTGCTCATCCGCTCATCTTTGGTTCGTTTATTCGACAAGAAAACTCTCGCTCAGCTCCTCAAATTACCCGTTCCCCCCCCTCGTCCCGCGGCCACTCGAGAATCATCTCGGCAACATCCTTCCTTCCGACTGGCGGCCTTGCGGTGTCGGACGGAGCCCGTCGTTTCGGCCACGCACGCCGAGGCCGCGTGTCGAGACCTGACAGAGTTTGTCTCGTTACCAGTCATCGTGGCTTCAATCGACAACATCGATCTACCTACGTGAGCTACGTGCCTACTTGCAGGAGTCCCCCCCCCCCCCCGCATAATCAACACACAGTGAGGCGCCTACCTACAACCATACCGCCCCATTTGTACCCCACGATGAGGTGTCGAGGTCGATCAGTTAACATGCACGCTGCATCAGTTAACATGCACGCTGCACGTGTAAAGACCTCACATTCAAAGAATGGATGTATGTACGCATTGATGTATATGTTTATGTACATCTGTATGTGTGTATGTAAACATTTTACAATCTCGTTCACAATTGCGATGCAACTGCCCCTGCGTCATTGCTATTGTAATTTGGATCCGGTGCGTTTCACCAGCCGCACGCGGCGTATTCTCCGAACGCGCTCCCAAGAAGGGAAAGCTCCCGGTGGGGTTGTGGGTTCGAGTCGTTCGGCGTTGGGCCAACAACAACAACCCCAGTGGGACGGCCGACAATCAATCGATCCATCTCTCTATCTATCTATCTATGTATCGTATATACCCCGTAGAGAGATGGGGGTTGGGGGGGGGGGGGTGGAGAGGGAGAATGACAAAGGTTCAGTCTTCACTGGTTATCGCATCAATGGTGGGTCCATCGGGTTGGCATGAACATTAACCAAACCACCACCACCACCATCACAACAACGACGACGACGGCTACGACCAGAGAACGACGAACAGCAGCAACAACAACAACAGCAGTAGCAACAACAACAACAACAGCAGCAACAACAACAACATCAACCAGCATCATCTTAGGAATGCGACGAGGGGGCTCTGCCTCTACTTCTACCGATCCTGCTCACAAAGCGACGCGCTCGCCGCGTCGGTGCTGGCCGCCAGCGCTACGCGCTTCGAAAAGCGACATAAACCATGAACGAACCAGCATCTCCGGCGGCCAACGAGCAAGCCAATAGCACGGACGACGATGACGACGAGGACAACAGCAACAGCGACGACCTCCTGATGGTCGAGAACGAGAATCGTAGACACATCGGCACACACGAAACACACACACGCAGGGATACATACAAATACAGAGAGCACCCACAGACTAACGAATGGGTAGGCGAGATGGGGTGGTAGATACTGGGTAGAGATAAGGTGGTCGATAGAGAGAGAGAGATGCACACTCTAGCGGCTCCAGGTCCTGCAGCCTACGAGAGCAACCTACGAGACGGCAGCACGAGCAGTACGAGACCAAGGCGACCGATACGAGATGATGACAATGACATGGATGCCCAGGACGGCAACACAGATCGGTCAAACACAACAGGCCGATCACTGGGTCGATCAGCCGCGCTAGCTTGCTCCATGTCCGACTCGACTCAGAGACTCGCCGGTCCGAATGGAATCCTAAGCTCAACTGAGTCGACACAATACATGGTGTCCGTCCGCGTTCGTATTCGTATCCACCTAGATATGCGTGTGTGCCAGTATGTATGCATGTGTGTGTATGCGTGCATAGAAACGACAGACAGGAAAGAAATCAAGTCTAAACAGCGGCGGCGGCGGCGGAGATTCGCCCAGCTAGCTAAGATATCGGTTATGGCGGCCAGTGATATATGTGTACGCCATAAGATACGTTAAGAATACATGACAATGCGCCATAGAAAATCCACGGCCCAAGTGCTCCGAGATGCGTATCCATGAGCAGCATTGCTCGCGTCGTAGCGGTGAATGTAAGCATACTGGCATTGTGGTGTCGACGACAACGACAACAACAACGCAACGACAGCAACAACAATAACGCAACAACAGCAACGAAAGCATCAACAACAGCAACAACAACGAAGGCACTAACAGGCCAAATACGGGGCAACAGGTAGTCTAGTCTTTAGGCCCCGGAGAGAGAATAAAGACAGCACCGGCAAAGGGGACAGGGTGCAATGCACACGTTGTGTCCACCACGCGTAGCAACGCCTGGTTGCTGGAGTATGTTATCCGCCAAAGCCGGGCCTCCTTCAGAGTGTGGTCGGCGGCTCTCTGGGGGTGCGCGTGCAAAT
The DNA here is from genome assembly GCA_003439945.1 of Dermanyssus gallinae. Classification (NCBI taxonomy): domain Eukaryota; kingdom Metazoa; phylum Arthropoda; class Arachnida; order Mesostigmata; family Dermanyssidae; genus Dermanyssus; species Dermanyssus gallinae. The sequence goes on from QVRM01005106.1 coordinate 15,101, forward strand.
TAGCTTATGGAGATCCAGGTCACGTAGGACGAGTTTGTCGTTGTTGTTGTTGTTCCTCCTACACATTTGCCACATGGCAAATGTATTCGCCGGGTCAAGAGCGACCTAGCCCCGACACAGCGCAAAACGCATTTGTGACGGGTGGCCCCAGACCCTTGGTTCGACGAACGAACCTATATCGACTCGGGTCGGTTCGGGTCGGGTCGGCAACCGGTTTGTCTACGTAGTAAACTCCGCCCCTAGGTATAATAACGAGACCGCGATGGCGACATCCGGCGATACGCTAATCAGGAGCCGAGCTAGTTCGGCAAACTAACAGCGGCTACAACAGATGTCGTTAGACATCGACCAAAACAAAACACAGACGGAACTTATCAATTAGCCACATTATGGCCAACCAGCATCTGACAAATGCTTATCCGTTGTGTTCCAAAGCCCGAGCATCGAGAGCTGACATTTGCCGGCCAACGTTTGGAAGCTTTGTTTGCCCCTATGGTGATGATGATGGTGATGATGATGATGATAATGATCATTGGTGCTGTCTGCCAATGCACAGACATATATATATATATATATATATATATATACGTTTGTAGTTGTGTAGCTTTAGTGGATGTGACGCCACCAGATCACGTGGGCCCACGAGAGACTGCTCCGTGGTGGTCCACGAAATTCGTTCGCCGTTCAGATCGACGCTTCCCCAGTGCCAGATGCTCAGCTGCGAGGCGACGCCGCAGCCTCTCTGCTGAAGCAGCGTCGACTACCGGGCTCCGTACCTCTTCGGTCGCCTCGTTCAAACGCCCAGACGCGGCTACCCTATACGATAACAGTCGTTACAGCAGCAAAATCCGCAGCAGCAGCAGCAGAAGCAAAAGTCTACGTAGCCAGCCGACCGATAGCAGAAGCGACCGATTGAACGAACGAAAAAAGGAAGAAGGCCAAAGGCAGAAGACCACCATGTGTACTAGGCCACCTTCTGACGAATGGAAAAGCAACAAGAAGCAAGCTATAATCGTAGCGGCAGAACTACTACTACTAGTCGGAGAAAAAGTCACGCCAAATAGTTCCGACCGAAGGGGTGAACCTTTTGCTGTTTTGTTGGTGTGGCAATTTCCTATTCCGTGCATCGGGCTCTCTCTCTCTCGAGCAATACAGAGTTCAGGGTGGTCCGGCATCAATCGATTGATTGATTCCACGAGCCGGCAGCGGCTCGAAGCGATGAAACTCAACGACGAGGAAGGAGGTTGCGAAGAAAACACAACGAGCAATAGGAGGGAAATTCCACCTCTTACGACGATCCGTTGGCTCGTAGACCTGGTGGTGTGACATAACGTGCATGTCAACCTGTGTGTCACTATATATATATATATATATATATATATATATATAGTGTGTATGCGTGGTCTGCATCATCCGACCGGGATTGGCCGGCTCATTGTGAGTGGTTCTGGAGGTGGCAGCGGCTCCATCACGTCTGTGGCAACATTTGTGTTGCTTGGTATCTTAACGCGTAACTGTATTGCATTTATGTATGCTTAAACCAGAGCAGCGCGACGGGCTCCGTAGTAAAGGTCCACTCTAAGGGAGCCGTCTCTGTGTTGATCACGTGGTCCTGTAACGTATCCCGGTGACACTGCCCGGCTCAATTTGCCAATGAATCCCACCACTTAGCACCATGTGTCTCCACTCCAGCAAGATTCGTCTCTTTGTCCTGGCTATCAGCAGCACGATCGTCCATCTCGTCTTCGTTCATCTACTACAGTGACTTACTTACCATGACAAGTAGGATGATATGTCCTTCGAGGGGCGGTGACTCCAGTCGACGAACCAATAATGGATGAATAAATGATACGAGAAATTACGTCCACGCAGAGCCTCGAGGCGGCAAGCATACGCGCGCGACTGTGCAGCGCAATCTAATCACTCACTCTCCAAATGACTCCGTCTTCCTCTACACACGTAGAACCCAGAAACACACGGCAATCCGACGATACACACAAACACACGAATGACGAAACTGACGAACGCGTGTAAACACGCCACAAATGTGTTTTTATCCGATCGGAGACTGGACTGAAGACACCTGCGTTTTTCACAGTAACTCGTGAACGTGAACGATGTTGACCGCTACTTCGTACTGAAGAATCCGAGTGGCAACAGCAGCAGCAGCAGAGGCAACGAGACAGTCGTTTCCGTGGTTCTCGACTCCATCATCGCGAATCTCTCGATTCGAGTGAACACGGCAATACGTAACCACGATGACAATAAAGAAGATGATGACGATGAAAATGTTACTGATGTCGATGATATTGTTGTTGTTGTTGTTACTGTAGTCAGCAGCGCCCACTAAAGACAAAATCCTTCACCTGCGGGTGCTGTACATACAGCCGGACAGATGTGTATTGCCGTATATCGATAGAGATCATGCACCTCGTATGCGTGTGGGTGAATCGTCTTCTTTTTCTGCTTCTTCTCCACCTTCACCTTCACCTCACTGCAGATTGCCGTTGTCGATCGTGGTCACTCGATGCATGAAGATGTATGTGTACGTATCCATCCACGGAAAAGCCACAGAACAGGCGAACGCCGGTAACCGTCGTCCTTCAACCAATACAGTAACAATAGTCGATCAACCTACACTAACAGAGATATTGGTGGAGGGTGTACTTGCTGTGGATTTTCATGATACTCATCACTACTCTCTCTCTCTCTGACTAAGCAGGTAAACTAATCAACTGGCGTAAAAACACACGCATTCACGCACCGAAGACAGACGCACGCACGCACACACAACGACGACGACGACGACGACGACGACGGGAATGTTTTGCTTCTTCTGCTTGACTTCTTCGTCTGGTTTGGCTTAGATATTAGCGATCGACCGATGGATCCAGCTGAGAATCGATTGATCCAGCAGATTTTCTATCCAGGGAGCTGGGACAGCAGCACCAGCATCAAGCAGCTCATATGGTGGTGGACGACCCGGTGCCGCTGGACGACGACAACAACAACGACACTAACCAGATAGCCAGGCAAGCAAGCTTACTGTTGGATCCCTAGCTAGCTAGCTCATTCACTCAGTGGCCAACGGAAACCAACGGACCCACCGGCTGGTTGACTGTTTGGCTGGCTGGCTCGGACCTCCCGTCGCAACACCGGCAAGCAGAGAATGAGCCTCCGATGGCGTCACTCGCGACCCACCGAGCGACCGGCTCGCACCAACGGCAACCACAACACTCACAACAACAACAACAGCAACAACAACAACAACAACAACTGCAGCGGCGGCGGCGCCGGCTCAAGCAGCAGCAACAACAACAACTCCGCCGCCGCCGCCGACGACGACAACCACCACATCAACAGCGGCGGCGGCGGCGGCGATTGCCGTAGCAGCAACGCTGAAAAGTGGAAAGGACAACAACAGCGCGCCGGCGGCGGCCGCCGCCGCAAGTGTTGTTCGTACTACAGACGCGCCGCTACTCCCGTTTGCTGCTGCTGCTGCGGCGGCGGCGGCTGCTGCTTGTAGCCGCTCTAGCATAGGGCTCAACGGCGGCTGCGGCGGCGACGGCAATAGCGGCGAGGGTTGCCATAGTCAAGGAACAACGGGAGCAATAGGAGCAGCGGTGGCCGCCGCCGCCGCTGCTGCCGCCGCCGCTGCCGCGACTTGGAGAGGGTCGTCTGGTGGTGGCGCTCGGCGGCGGAGAGGGAACCCTACCCACCCAACCACCCACCCCCCCCCCGGCTCATAGCGGCACGTCGCGGCCGGTCCCAGCGCAGAGTCATAGAGAACAAGTCGGGCTGGATGGTTGGTGGGTTCGCTGTAGTAGTGGTTGTAGTAATAGTAGTAGTAGTTAATGTTGTCATTATTGTTATTGTTGTCATCGTCGTTGTTGTTGTTGATGATGATATTGATGGAGGTAGGAAGTGGTGGTAGTAGAGGCGGTGTTTTTTTTTTGATTTCCCGTAAGGCAATTGCCCGTGTACGAATTTTTTCATGTCATGGCTAAATTCACTCCACTCCGGCATTTACCTTGTCTAAATTGGAAACCATGCAAACCAATTTAAGAGTGGCCGGTCTGGGCCTCGAACCCGGTCCTCCCGAATGCAAGGCAAAGGCTTTGCCACTAAGCCACCTTGTTCGAGGGAACTCTTGAGCAGATAGCCTCCGACCGTCAGATGGTGGAGATGAGGTCAGCGAATGTAGTGGGGAATAGGAGGGGCCACGCTGATCACGCTGACCTACGTTCTAAAATAAATCAATGACAATTCCCTTACTTCGTATGACTTCTGCTCTTACAATAAACACTTATACGTGGTTATGGATAGTCAGGTGACAGGAGACGCTGCTGGTATCCTCCTCGTGCGTTCTCTATCTCTATTCCTCTTTCTTTCTGTGTCTTTCTGTCAATAGTGGCGTCTGACTGACTAATCGTCGTGGGCATTTTTCGTCGTGTCCGTACATCGTACACAGACAGACGACTGGCAGAATAAATATTCCGATAGGTGGTACGCCTCCCATCGTATGTCGCTCGTGTAGGACTGTTAATGTGCGATAGAGCAACACGTGTATCAGTAGAAGAAGAACACTTGTTTCGTCTCTTGTTCCGTTCGTTCCACTTGTGTAGATGTTTTCTGTTGTTGTTGTTGTTATTGTGGCCGCTGTACCTCCTTTTTCTTCTGCTGCTGCGGCGGCCGCTGATTCTGCTAGGTTGTTCCTTGTAGCAGTAATTTGCTCGAGTGTTGTTTCTGCTGCTGATGCTTCTGCAAAGAAGCATGACTCTGGCGCGCTCACGCAACAGACAGACACCTGACTAACTGACTGGCCAAGCGACATTAACAGCGGCAGAATCAACAACCACCGCATAACAGTAGGAACATGAACGATCACACAGAGGTCGGTCATTAGGTTTGTCGGCGGCGGTTTGCCGAGCAGCGTAGACCAGCGTCAATGGCGACCACGACGACGACGACGTCTGCCAGTACCAGCAAGCATGAACGAAGCCAGACTACAGGGATGCAATAAGGGGGTTCGAACAGCCGAAAGGTCGAGTGGGTATAGAGGTGGATGGGGAGGCAACTACGAAAGGATGCGCCGATTGTAGCGAGAGAGAGAGAGAGAGAGCGCGCATATAAGCAGCTGTCGACGGTTCTGTGTCCGATAGCCCCTTGCTGCGTACGGACTGCTGTGTGTGGCGGATTGGAATGGGCTCCGTTCATTGGATCATCTTCTCGATCTCGGCGTTTTGGGCCGCCCGAGACGATCGAGGGCTGTCGCCGACGCAACCGAACGGTAGAAGGACGGACGGACGGACAGGCGGACGAATCTCCAGCCTCGAGACGAGCGCAGGCTCTGCTTCAGCGAGCAGAAAAGCACAGCCCTTCAAAACGCCTCACTCGGCATTCATTTCGGCGGACAACACCGAGACAGACATGACGAAAAACAACAGCAGCAGCAGCAACAACAACCAGCCAGACGACGAGCTGCATCAACAGGCTACTAAGGATCGAATGAACCGTGATACCACAGTGTCGACAACCATCTTCATACATTACACACATTCATATATATATATATATATATATATATATATATATATCAGAACACTAGGAGATCATTCCATCAGGGCAGATATATATAATATATATATATATATATATATATATATATATTAGAACACTAGGAGATCATTCCATCAGGGCAGATATATATATTATATATATATATATATATATATAGAACACTAGGAGATCATTCCATCAGGACAGAGATATATATATAGTATATATAATATATATATATATATCTGAACACAAAGAGATCATTAGCTGCACACTCAAGTATGCATCACTCCACTCTCTCTACTACCTGTTGTTGTTCTTGTTATTGTTGTTGCGACACTGCGTCCTAGGCTGACTGTAGGTTGCCGTCGCCGTTGTTACTATCGCGTGATATCCTTGAATGTTGTTGATGTTAATATTGTTGTTAGTTGTTGCTGTGGTTGTTTTTGCTGCTGCTGCTGTTGTTGTTGTTGTAGTCGCCGTCGTCGTCGTCGTCACCGTCGACGAGACCAGTACATCAAGTTACACACGTTGAGTTGTGAGCCGAAATCGACGCAAAACGACACATGTACTGGGTTATGTCGAAAGAAGAAGCTCTTAACGAGGGGAAATAGAGAGAGGCAGAACGAGAGAGAGAGAGAGGGGGCGCAGAAGCAGCAACAACCCCCCGATTAGGTAGACATGGAGAAGGGGGAGCAGAGAAACGACCGAGATGGAATGCAGACGATAAGATAGACGCCGTTGATACACACCGTCGTCGTCGTCGTCGTCGTCGTCATCGTCATCATCATCATCATTGTCGTCGTCGTCGCCGCCGCCGCCGCCTGCGACGACATCGGTAGCTTCGGTGCGAGCGCACCCCAGTCGGCGGTACGGCACACAGAGCGAAACGAAGAGGACCTTCGTTCGCCTTCGGCAGGCATTTCGACATACGATTGGTTGGCATGCTACCCCTCTCCGTTCCTCCCTTCCTCTGTTTCTGTCTGTCTATCTTTCTTTGTATCCCTATCTATCGCTTTCCCTATCTCTCTCTCTCCCGGCTCTCTCTCTCTCTCTCTTCATCCCTATTCCTATCTCTATTTAGCCAACAACATTAGCTAGGGACACCGCACTTCATGGCGGCCCCATATCTACGGCGTGCCGTTTGCATTCCGGCGGCCGTGGCAGCCAGCAATACTGCCACGATCTATGCGATCTGGTTGCTGACGACAGATCACGCTCGCCCCGCGAACAAATGAGCCGGCCACAGTCGGTGTGCCAGCGGCCTCATCATGTGTATCGATCGGCTACCACCACCACTACACACTGCTACATTACAGTGCACGCTCAACGAAGGGAGAGATAGAGAGAGAGACACCATGCGTCTGTACGCTTGCGTACGTAATCGTAGATCAAACTTCCCCTCTCAGTTCATGCACCTCTAATACTTACGAGTCTCTCTCTCTCTCTATCTCGCTACGTGTGTTTCTCCCCCGTAGCAAACGTAACAGTACAAAGTATGTCGGCGTTAAGCTGGCGCCTTACATGAACGCAGTGGAGTCAATCTAATCGATGCTGTGCACAAAGTGTAACTTAAACCACCCTAACATCGGCGGGCGTTATCAGTCCACTCGATGAGTGAAGAATCTCTGGGGCGACTCTTGAACATTTGTCCTGCAGGTCTTACCTGTAAGGTTTTTTGTGGTTCGTTTATGCCTATTAGTTTGTCTCACGCGGTTTCACACGATATCGCTTTGTCGTTCGCACGGCCATTTTTGGCCGTTCGAGGGGTGGTTGCGCCCGCGTTAAGCCATAGGAAAATATTCTATCACCATCAATCTAATACTGTACCGTCTTATTAGGCACATGTGTGTCTATATCTATATCTGTTCATTTAGTACTGGACTCAATGGTACAGGTGGAATCAATATAGAGCCACGTAGGAGAGTCGTCCCGGTTGTACGTTGCAGGAGGCTCCCAACGACTGTATGTGAGACACTCCCAGCATTCGACGCAATACCGGCCACTCTGTATACTATACGTACATGATGTAATGAGCGTAGTCGATTATACTGCGCTGCTGATGTATGTGTGTTTGTGTGTCTGTAGATTACAGTATCCGTCGTGTGTTGGATCTGGTTTGTCGTGGTAATTTCATGTCAGGCGAGAGAGTGTGATGTGGACTGTGCCGCGTCCCGATTTCTAAACACCCTGATCTCGCCGGCGAGGTGCAACGTGCAATTTGTCGACATTGGCATCGTCCTTCTTCTTTCATAAGGACAAGAAGAGCAGCACGCCACCACTTTCAGTGCCGCCAGGCTGGGCCATTCAGTGACCCCCTCGAACGCAAAGCAAAGCCCGGCGCCCTCTCGCTTTCCGTCTCACCGTCAGTGATGATCGGACAGTCTCCTGTTTCTTACGGCGGCTGTCCTTTGTCCAGCTCGGGCAGTATGATGTCCGGATCCACCCTGCTTATTCAGTTGCTCTTCGGGCTAAGAATTGCTCTCTCAGGGCCTTCTACTCTAGTCCTTTTGCTCGGTCGATAGCAACTAGGCGTAGGGATAATAGCAAGTGCTGCATCTTTTCTCTCTCTCTGTCGGAGATCGAAGTATAAGATAAACGGACGACGGACGATCTAACTTCTCTAGCATCATCAGATGCCGAGATAAAGTGGCAAACATGATCACCTGCCGCCGGGAGCTGCTATGAACCTGACGCACACTCCCGTCGTTTGTCTAACAGCATGGCAGCGTCCACCACTCGCCTACTGCAGCCTCACGCTGGCTATGTACATTCGTGCTGTATTAATGGGGGTATACAGCCGATAGCCGGTTGTAATCATAACCGCAATATAGTTTTGAGAATTGGCAAAACATCCAATTGCCAAGTGAGTGAGCGTCTATCTATAATTGCTTCATCTGATCTTGCAAAATGTAAAATGGGCTTACATACATCTCTGAAAGGGTTTCGGCTGAGCTAACGATCCTGTCCCTAGCGATAACAAAAACAAACAAACAATTGAGGCGTTTAGTTACGCAGTTCCGACTGTTAGATTGTTTTTCGATGTATAAGGGACAGTACCTATCAGATGCTCAATACGCGTCATAGTTGGAAAACAACACAATAATATGCATCTTATAAATAATGAATAGTAATTCATTATATGCATCTTATAATTTCGACATTACCATCCGAATACAACCATTACTAACACTTGTTTATTTTACCAGTAATGAGTATAAGACTTTTTAGATGCACAGCATATACACACGACACCATGGTAAAAACCGTGAACCAGATCCTAGCTTCGATAGGGACATATCGCTACTTTATCACTGATGACAAGGAATAGTTCTATCGCAGAGGCTTTTTCATGGTGCTCCGAATACGTATGGAGCCAGTATATGCCGGGGTCGTAGTAGACCCATGTAAGCCATTGGCGCTGCTTCTTGATAAGGAAAGTGCACTCTGGAGTGTACGCCGCCTCCTGGTGATCTGATTCGGGTTGACAGTAGTCCTCAACGGGACTTGGGGCGTTTCACGCAAGCTTGTGACACAAATTCCGTCACTCTATTCAAAACGACCATATAAAATACTAGCAAAGGTTTTCCGTTCTCAAACGAATATTCTGCCACATCAACTGGCAGTGCTACTTGAAGAGGTAGGTACTTGAAACGGTGTAGTGGGTCGGAAGCGTAAAGTTGCCAAAAGGAGCCCATAGGAGCAGACGAGTCACAATGAGAACATACATTCTGCAAAACTAGTTTTTATTGTCACTTGCATGACGGGTGTAACAGTTGTCTCAGGAGCAAATTTGTGCGTGTCCTAAGAGCTCGGCAACCGTCGGTAAGGCGATCGTTTCGGAGACTCCTGGGTCCCAAAGCCAATTGCATTCAGTTTCCTCTTCTTGTCATCGCTGTTGTTAATATGAGTCTCTGTGCGATGACTATTTATGATTTCCAATGTTATGTGTAATAACATATATGCCATGTATAAAAACGACACGGACTGAATTGCATTTA
>QVRM01005107.1:0-95000 GCA_003439945.1 Dermanyssus gallinae
TTTCCCTTTTCTGATTCGAGAACAACGCCATGGCACTCCTAGATGAGGCTGACAATGCTTAGTATGTACTAGGAACTCAAGCGACGCCTGTACGAGGAGCTAAAGGCAGTTTGCAATGTCGCTCCGGATAACCCTTTGATCCGCATTACTGAAGCGCGTTCTTATACGACGAAGTGTTTCGCGGCTTTCTTGCTATCGAAGACTCTAAAAAGCTTGCTTTGAGCGGTCGCTGCTATGGGATCTGGAGCCTGGTTGCATGCGCTTCCCATTCCCCACTGAGAACCCTTTTGATAAACGAAACAAACCCTAATCAGAGCAGGTTCTCGTCTCGGCTGTAACACGTTAGAGTAATATCCTAAGTGTACACGTTTTTGAGAACCACGTGTCGCTTTATTTGCATTCTTAATCAATCACTTAGTCTATATACTCGTACATGCATACTCAAATGCACATATTGTTTTTTTTTAATATTTTGTTCAAAACAATGTATACTTAGGCATATATGACCCTTAAAAAAGATGCTTTTGGCTTGACCATTGCATCGGCGCTTAAAGCGATAGCGTATATGTTAGTTAAGCACCCATACTAAATTATCTTCACATACCTCTCTGCCTCCCTCTTCTTTTATTTTACATAGCAATCCGTACGAGAGGCACTTTAGTCTACTTAATTTTTGTTTTGGGGTTCAGATTCGCAATCATTCCTCCTGCTTTCCATATATTGTACATCTATTTCTGTGTATGGGCGGCTTTGCATCCACTGTATATTCTCTATATGGGGTCCGTTTATGAAGCAATGCAAAAAGCAGTCCCTGGACGTTAAATCTTGGCTAAGGGTCAGCCCGAAAAGGTTTTATCTAATGCGCCTTCAAGCTTGCTGCTATATAATAATATATATATATATATATATAGATATATAGATATTATATATATATATATCTATATATATATATATATATCTCTATATATTATATTATATATATCTATATATATATATATTATTTTTACAATAAATTAAATACAACAGCTGGTATCGTGATCAGTCTCTGCCGGCATAGGCGGTGAAAATGTTATGGAATTCCGCCCGCACTGTTGATCTAGTGGCTTTGGCAACTCGTACGCTTAGTGACGTTAATCGTGTCATATTTCGGGAGAACCGGCTTTGGTTTCGCCTTGCCAATGCTTAGGGCATCAAACTACTCAGTCGAGAAAGCGGACGCTTTTTCAGCGGCTGCTCAGAACAAAACGACCAGCTGGGATTGGGAGGAGAGTGACAGCACAACATAGGAAAACATATTGGCAAGAACAATGAATGGACAATGCGACCAACTAGACTTTGGCGTCTGAAAAACGAACAAAAACAGAATAACAAGAGCACAAGAAGCCGGCATTGGTTCAGATAGCACCGAAATAACATTTGGTGTGCCTTAAAAGTGGAGAAAGGGCAACAATAGGGTTTTGACCAACCAGTGTCACAAATTGTCTTGACACTAGGGGACAGTTTTCATTAAGTGGAAACTAGCTGTCAGCATCGGTCAGCAACAACGTTTGACATATCAGCTGAGCTTACTGACAATGACACGCCTCCTCAACAAATATCAGTCCACGAAGCTCCATCTTACTTGTTCCTAATTTATTGCGCTTCTATCGGAGCCCCTTCGGAGCCTATTTTTCGGTCAAACTTCTATAGAGGAATTTGTTTATTTACCGCTTGTTGGCCGTTATCCGCGACTGAACGATTTTGGGCCTCGGCTGAGTACTGTTACAGTGTGATACAGCGATTGCTTGAACAGCGGTTAAAGTGCGTTTTTGTCCGAACAGAGAAAATGTTATTCTCGTACTTCGTAGGGCAAAAACAACGACTATTAGCATATATATATATATATAATATATATATATATATATATATATATATAAACGCGTTCTACTAAAAACAGTTAGCAAGTCAAAGTAAGCAGCTCGAGACATTAACCACTTCAATGCCCAGTAGTCCAATTGATTCAAACCGGATCTGCTCGGCTAGAAGAGAAAGAACGGCCGTCTCACCGCTTCATGCCTGAAAGAAGAGGAAAGTTGGAACTTGACTGATTCTATTGGCTTTCGCGGCCTCAGATAATCTTGCCTGGCCTGTATGACATAGGATTTCCCAGGTATTCGTGAACAAACCTGCACAAATGTCGTTATGGCCATGTTAAAATAATGCGCAAGATTGCTGATTCGCAAACATTTCTAGTTGGACTGTGTTGATCAGCGCTTGAACATTTGTGTGGCGCGCTCTTTGTTACTGTGTAGGAACCTGGTTTAGATTCCTGCAACCGTGTTATCGGCTGCGATCCGCTGAACTGCCTGTAGACTGACGCCAAGGAAATTTGCAATCTGGGTGCATGTCCGATCCACGCGGACGGCATGAATAAAAGGTGCGCTTTGCTGACATTCCGAAAATGACGCATCATTTTCTGCCATGCTTAACACGTATTCGTGTTGCACTGAACATGAGCATTCATCTATTTTCCACCAAACGGATAAGCGCATCCCAGATACGACAAAGATTCAACTCGAACAGTTTAGACGGTTCAACTCGCGCCAATTTAGACGGTACTGGCCCTACACGTGCGACATTTGCTATCAACGGGACAAATAACATTTTACAAGTAGAAGCGATACTAAATCGACGCACATACAGAACCGTTCGACGATTCGATCTGAAAATCGCCGCGTGTGGAAATTGCATATCACAAAGTGTCGAAAAGCTCTTCCTTATAGGCATTTTTATTTTGAACCGAAGAAGAAAGTGGATACCTTGCAGCCCAGAGGTTTAAAATTGGAAAAGCAACGAACATCCGATAGCGTTGTAGCGCAAGTGGTTACATCTACGCCAGGCTCGCTGGCGACCGTACGCCTATACGGCATGCTACTTTCGCTGTTGTTGTTGTTGTTGTTGTTGTTGTTGTTGTTGTTGTTTGTTGTCGTTGTCGTTGTTGTTAGTGTTGTTGTCGTTGTTGTTTTGTTGTTGCTGTTGTTGTCGTTGTTGTTTTGTTGTTGCTGTTGTTGTCGTTGTCACTGTGTTAGCTGACGCGACACAAAGGAACTTCCACTCAGCCAGAATAATCCATATACTAAACGCAATACCTTGTCTAGACCTTGCTTTATTCCGTGCGATCCTTCTGTCGATCTGCCTTCAGGAAATCAAATCCTTGAGCCTCAGAGCGGGTTACTGAAGTACTGCCACAGATTCTACGGCCATGATCGCTGTCTGCATACTCCGTATGCCGTGTATGCTGATAAGTCAATATGGCTGTTAGCCCCGTAAAAAATCTCATGCTATCTCATGCTGGCCTGGAATACTCCACGAATAGGTTACTGTTTATTTTGCCTCTTCGGGTAGAGTAACTCGAGAACGTTCTCGTGAGTTGTCATCAATTAAATAGTCTGGCCTTTATAACAAACTAGGGTAGGCGCTAGCTAACTGCATACGATTCGCTTGTCCTTGTTAGTTGCACCTTTTCACTATATATATATATATATATATATATATATATATATATATATCTTAATTTTATTTAACTCGTAACGGGGTTAAAAATTGTCCCCTAGCGAGCGTGACGACAAACTACATCAGCCCTAGGCCCAGGCCTGGTGTAGACCACCTAGACCAGGTGCCAAGCACCGCCGTGGCGTTTCCACGTTGTTTATCCAATGATAGCCTTTGCCGAAAAAAATCACCAGCGCGTGGGTCCCCCGTAGCCAATCTGAGACACTTGCATATCTTAGTAATAACTCCCTCAGTGATTTTACCTGGGCCCCCCTAAGGTCTCAAAGGCAAAAAGTCAAACGTCCATAGAGTCTCTAATATGTGCATACTTCCGACACTTATTTCTTTCCGCATGCGAAACAGCATAACCAGCCTGGGGTAGCGCCGTGACTGACCATTGAAGGTGCTAAAGAGTCAGTCACGATAGCGTCCCAGACAAGTGTCTTCTCACCTTCAAAAGCTGTTAGGGTCATCCCATCAGGTCGACGAGAGTCGTCTGTGTACAAGCCTGCGGGTTCGAGAACATAAGGGTAGCCGGAAGACCTTAAAGCACGGGCTAGGGTATCATTTAACGCAGCATTGTCGTCCTACGGCCTAAACTGCGGATGCAAGATAAGCCATGGTGACCAAGGTGAGACCTTTTCGCCACAGCTGCACACATGTTCCTCGACTAAAGGGACTTCAAGGCGGAGGCCAACGCAGATCCTGACGACAAAGTCATCTAAGAGAGTTCCAACGGGAGCACTCGGTAGGGCATTGAGCCATGCACCAGCACCACTAGATGAAACTGCTCGGAGCCGTGCTTTTTCCACCTCGTCTTCTGTTGAATTAAAAAGATTGGCGAGTTGTATATCCTCCAACGGCGCGGTCCAGCTTGCCTGGGAAGTAGGTTCTTCTGGAGGGGGTGCTCCAGTGCGTGCCAAGAGACACTCCTTAGAATCTTCTAGTAGAGAACGTAACCGCTCGACGGCTTGGAAGTCTAGTATCTTTGGCGCCCTATGCCAGGTACTAGACATTGAAGCGACTACCGCGGGACCTGCGACCAAGACAGCGTCTAGAATGCCTAGGCCTCCTTTTGCCACTGGCAGAAGAGCTGTCTCTGGTAAACTTAGGTTAAGTAAGGAAGACAGGGAGTCCAACGTGTGGGTGTTCAGTTAGTTCAATTAGTGTTTAATTGCGTTAGGTCAATCCCACGAAGCAGGTGGTTTACCCGTGCTGTCGAAAAGCAGGACCTTAATAAGAACAATTCCCTGTGTGCACCCAAAAGACCCAAGCGGCTTGAGGAGGATTTTAACTTATCCACCCAGCCAGATAATTGTTCTTCCTTCCCGTCGTCAAGAAGTGGCACGCCTAATAAGGTAAGGTTGGCCTTATTTGTCCTGATACATTTTGGAAGAAGGTCGGTTATTACTCTGATCGAGGAGTCGGATATTGATGATTCCGACACAAAGAGTTCGCATTTTTGTGGGGTGAGGCATAACCCGTTTTTTGTTGCAAAATCCAGTATTTTCCGAATATCGCGGGCCACTGTTACAGGGTCACCGGCTAACATGCTATCATATAAGTACCATACATTAAATGGGGACTCGAGAGAGTCTATTAGCTCCTTGATGGCGAGGCAAAACAGTGGAGGCCCTAATGGGTCGCCCTGCTGCAGGCCCGACTGTGAGAGTATGACGTGGTCCATCAACAGCAGTTGAGTTGGGTTTCTGTATGCCTGCACAAAGTAGTGGTATAAATCAGGCGCATGGGATAAAACAGCTTTTAAAAGATGGTCACGTCGAACGCTGTTAAAAGCATTCTGAAAATCTAGTTTGACCATGACTATGTCTTCTGACCTAGATTTGAGAAAGGCTCGTGCGGCATAGATCGCCACTTATATATATATATATATATATATGTATATATATATTATCTGTCCATATATTCTAGCTGGAAATGAAAACTTTGTCTTCCAACTAACGGAATAGCATATATTACGAATGTTCCACTTAGCTTTAAAGCACATTTTTGCGATAAACTATTGAATATGACGGCTGCACGAATAAAATATTATTAACAACGCCTTACTGTCACTTATTACCAATACACTTGTTAGATGGCCATGTCAAAGTAAAAAGGTCCGTAGACCGAGCATATGGGGAAGTCAAATTAAGTTTGATTCGGTCGTAGAGAAACCTGCGCTGTCAGTTTTAGTAATAATCTTTCGCTCGACGCCCGCCATACACTTACGTAAGACTAACGGATCTGTAGCGCTTGGTTAGCAAGATGTTTCTAATGTCTATTCCGGATGATACTGCTTTTTCTATAAGAGCTACTGTTAGACGCACCACTCGACGTGCAACGGAGTTTGTGAGGCCAGTAGCTCTAAAGCAGTCCACTCGTCATGCGCTCGCGTACACCTTGCCGACTATCTGGACCGAACTTCTCAAAGAAATTCCTGTACTCACCTCAGTCAGATAATTTAAACGTGAAGTGAAGAAATGATTAACGAGTAAAAACTCTAGTTAAACTAGTTACCCGGCAACAAGTTGAAGAAAGCGTGTCATGCCTGTGAGCGGGCGAAATTTTTAGCGACTTCAATTGTAAATTTCGCATGGAGTGAGACATGTTAAAGTATGAAATAGATAATGTTGGTGCTGACACTA
Organism: Dermanyssus gallinae; assembly: GCA_003439945.1. Lineage (NCBI taxonomy): Eukaryota > Metazoa > Arthropoda > Arachnida > Mesostigmata > Dermanyssidae > Dermanyssus > Dermanyssus gallinae. Next base: position 6,180 of record QVRM01005107.1, read on the forward strand.
TTTTATATACGAGAACTTAAGCATTGTGAAATTGCGGTTCCGTGAATAAACCTCAAATAGAAATTTGAAAAAATATATATATATATATGCATAAATATATAATTTTTAAAGTGTTTATTATTATAATTATATACAGGTATTGCAATTACTGATATATCAACTATAAACTATTTACAATTTTTTTTCTATTTACAATGATGTGCGTATTGTCATTACTTAGATGTTGGTGACCACTCAACGTCATCTTGGCGTTGTGTCGAGACCGAACGCCTACATACAACGTAGTCTATATGGCCGACGCCCGCGCTGGCTAGTGCACGAGATAGCGCGTAGGGCGTAAGTGTCGGACACAATGATGACCCACGCCGGCGGCCACTCATGGTGCCAGTCCCGGCTGGTAAGGCGATCCTGTCGACGTCTGTCATTTCTCTGCAGTTTATCAGGCTGTCGGATCATGCTCGGGAGGCGATGTCGCCAAGGCACTCCATCTGGCCTCCCATCTGGTCTCTACGATGGTCATGCTTGCTAAAGTGTGCTACATCAAACATAACGAGCAAGTTCTGAAGGCTGTGAGAAACGCCATATAGAGCGGGCGGCTCATCGCTCTGCAAAAAAAAACATCAGGGGATGCAAACCCATAGCCGGAAAAAAGCTCTTTGAGGCCACAGCGGAGCCGCGTGAGATCCACCGCGTTTCTTCGACAGAGGGTGCCATTGGAACTACAGAGAGGCAACGCCATGATAATGTTGAGTGGTCACCGACAGTCAAGCAATAATAAGAATAAAAGAAAGATGGTAAATATTATATAATGAGCATATTAGTATTTGAGACACATGTACGTATTGATAATAATAATAATATTAATAAACCCTTGTTCAAAAAATATTATTACTTTTATTGCATGTTAAACAATATGACAGTGTGAGGTATGAGCATACTATCATAATTATTGTAAAGAATTACTTTACTTTATACCGCCAACAATAGATGGCTGGTTTCCTCTGCAAGCGGCCAGAGACAACGGTTGCCCCGAGAATTGACCCTCTCTTCGATGGCTCGCGACCTCTTGAATTTGCTTATTATTATTATTATTATTATTATTATTATTATTATTATTATTATTATTATTATTATTATTATTATTATTATTATTATTATTATTATTATTATTATTATTATTATTATTATTATTATCATTATTATTATTATTATTATTATTATTATTATTATTATCGGCTACGTGTCGGAAACTACGGTACAATATTCACGGTGTTTCAAAGCGGAGTCTCCATAGACACAGATAGGCCAGTATAAGAGTGCTTGTGACTCTTCTTCAGGCCGCTCACCATATAATTAAGCCGCGTAGTTCTGCAATCCCTATAACGTACTATTGCAAAGCTTTTAGGCCTTGCATTTCTTTATAACTTACTTACTTATTAATGGCGAAACGCACTACTTGGTTGGGACGGTTTTTCAGGCGCCTCTAGCAATAGAAATACTACCAATACTAAGGCTTACCAATATGGCCAGCTTGTAAGGCTAAGCAAACGCTAGATTTGTAGAGAATTTGTATGACTAGAAATCTGCTGGTCCACTCTATTAGAGCATCATTTCCATCAATGCCAAATAAGCTTTATACTTCTGCGGCCGAAACATCTCAGCCTCCCAGCTCTGTGCCACTTCTTGCGGTGCGACAACGGTATTCATTCACTACATCGAATATTGTCAGAGGCACTAGGCGGTTCTAGGCACAAGCTAATAAAGCACAACTAGCGGTTGTAGGCACAAGAAAACCAACTGTCGTTAGTTTTTAGCTAGGCCGCAAGTACTCCATCCACATTCCATCACTCTGCCTTTTTTTTCGGAGAAGGGTGAATGCATTCACGCACTGCCGCGACAGGCATAACATGGCAGCCTACCCGCGCTGTGTGGGACTCGGCCCCGGCGGCTGGATCTTGTTCCGTCGAGACCCATACCCACTAAACACACCTCCCCCCCTTAAGCTTCACACATCACTCTGTCTCTAAATTGGGCTAAACTTACTATATATATATATATATATATATATATATATATATATATATATATATATATATATATATATATATATATATATATATATATATATATATATACATATATATATATATATATATATATATATATATATATATATATATATATATATATATATATATATATACATATATATATATATATATATACATTTAATAAATTAACTTGATAACTATATACAGGTAGTTCAATAAGTTCTTAGAATGAAAACCAAGAATTTTCCAAATCATGTTTTTAAATTTATCTTATTCGATATACTCCCCGAGATGCTCAATACACTTTTCCCACCAAGACTTCAGAGCTTTTATACCTCTTAAGTAGAATTCCGCGTCTTTAGACTGAAAATAGGCATTGACAGCAGCCTTAACCTCTTCATTGCTGGAAAAACGCTTTCCACCGAGACTATTCTTCAAATGTTCGAAGATGAAATAATCAGAGGGGGCCGGGTCTGGAGAATAGGAAAGTTGTTCAATAAGTTCGAACCTCAGTTGGGCCAGTTTTGCCGATGCTTGCCGGGACTTGTGTGCAGGAGCATTGTCCTGGTGAAACAGGACAACCTTCTTGTGCAAAGCGGGCCGTTTCACGATGAGTTCTTGCTAAAGGCAGTCCAAGTCTTGCATAATATTCTCCTGTGATCGTTTTACCGCTCTCAAGGTAGTCGACCAGCATTATTCTACGTTGGTCTTAAAAAACTGTAGCCATCACCTTTCCGGTCAATGCCGTTGTCCGCATCCTCTTCGAAGGTCCTTCATCAGGTGCACACCATTGGCAAGATGCTTCTTGGGTCTAGGGAGTGTAGTGATGGACCCAGCTTTCATCGACGGTCATGAATCTGCGCCAAAAATCCGACGGATTGTTCGACATCTTGGCCAAATTTCGCTGTGAAGCGAAAACAGGCGCGTTTTTTTGGCCTTGGTTTAGCAAATGTGGCAGCCATTTTGCTCTGAGCTTATTCATCTTCAAGTTTTCGTATAGGATAAAATGCACACTACCTAAACTAATTCCTAATGCCTCCGCTATCTCCTTAATGTTCATTTGCTTATCTGTGCCAACGATGTTTTGCACTTTCTCTATGTTTTCCTCATCAGTTGCCGTTTTTTGGCCTCCTGGACGTAGTTCATTCTCGGTGCTCCTGCGACCTCTTTTTAACGCCGCGCTGGTTGGACAATTGCTCTTGGTCAGCACTAGCAAGGTCCAGTTTTTTGAACGCTATGGGCCCTACCTGCCCAACCTACTACTGTCCACCGCTATTCCCAGCAGTCATATATGCCGCATGTCTAACCCGACGTGAACGAACAATGTCCAGTGGCGCTATCGTTGAGCTTAGATGCCACCCTTCACATTTTTGTTCTAATGGCTGACTGTACGAGCATAATGTACGACCCGTTTACGTTGTGACACAATGGTCTTCGCATGAGTGGGTGGACCTCGTGTGGCTGCTAAATATCGCGCTTCGCAACATGCAATGTTTGCCCTACTTACTCTCCGTCTATGGAGCTCTCAGTTGCCGTTTCACGCGGGAGGCTGTTGTGTGCCACTTTACATTCTCAAACATTCTGTACGCTCCCGTTACTTTCGCCCTAGCCAACAAAGTTCCCCCGGATCAACTGTACATGCATATGCTATTTGTTTACCACATCTTCAAACATATCACAAAGTTAATTTAACGACGTTTTTTTTCTTCAAATCCTGACTCTACCCAGTATTTATATGAGTGTTATCTTGTAGGTAACTATTGGTTTAGCATTGAGCCTAAACAATGCCACCGAACGTAACATCTACGGTCGCTTTATCGCGGCTGCAGCCCTCGCTGTCTTTCCTAGTCTCTCCTGTGAGTTCAAAAGCAAACTCCGTCATCGTAATGGTGATTCAAAAATATCAAATATAGGTAAACTTGTTCACAAAGTTAATCATCTTTCCCCGTAGTCCCAGTTGTTTTGTGGATCACCGGTTTGGCCTCAACCATCACGACTCGTCACTACCCATTCATGACCAGTACTTATGGCTGTCAGTGCCACGAATAATGCGACACGTTACCATAGCCTAGCCGCAACGGTCATAACGGGAGCGGTGGGAGAAAACCACCGTGTTTTGTTGAGAAACAATCAACGCAATAACCATGGCAAAAAATTAAAAGCCGCTTGGACCTAGTGAGCGGAGTCTGTCGTGGTCCGGGCTGTGATAACTGCCGAGTTGAACTGCCCTCACGTTTTGTCTCGCATGGAGGCAATGCAGTTTTGGCTTGTTTTTTGTCAGTCGGTACTGGTGAAAAACTGTATGAAACCTTATACACGAGCCCGTGTCGGCAATAGACTGTACACTCTCTAACAGGACTTTGCGACCTTCCACAAGGCAAATCAGGCATAATCGTTTGTTAGCTTCGTGACAATATGCCAAGAAACATTGTCGCGTTTTTATTTCGAAGTTAATGGCTCTTATAGACCTAGGAATATGCTGTAGAATTTTCAATAAAGTTCGTTTAAAATTATTGCAAATACACCTGTATCTGCGTCGTACCGGCTGACGAAAGGAGTCCGGCTGGGTCATGTGGCTTGCAGTCATTTCTTTGAAAGAGCCAGACAGACATATGATACTTCGTGAACGCTTCAGAGCACAGTCACTTGATGTACTCTGTGTACTCGTGAAAGTTAACGTTTGAACAGACAAGGTTATGATAGCCATAAACCATGTATATGGTACAGACGTGACAATTGCCACATAATAAAAGACACCAGACATGAGAGGCACTCAAAATAACTAAGTCTTTAACCTCTCGTCGGACTTCATCAACTTTAGTTTGCCATTCCAAGACAAAGTTTTCGAATGGTACTGTACGCGGCGGTAATGCAACCTCATTCGAATTATAGACTGAGGTTGAAGACGCCACGCTGCGAGTATACAAATATCTGTCCGTTCAGGCAGTGACTTACAGGTAGACTGAATGGTGCGCCATATCAGTTGGATCCCTGCTTGGCCTGCTGGCATGCCTGTGTTGGCAGAATGCAGCACGTTTATGGCCTCCAGCGATATACGGATGGCATACGCCCGCTTCTCCTCTGCTAGCCAAGCTTTGTAATTAGGAAATTAAGCCCCGAGATGACTACACGAGCTAGCAACTATGTCTCTAAGGGTACATATGCCCACACGCTAGCGTTCGGTCTGATTTGAGATATTCTAAAGCCTCGTGTTTACATGTCGACACAAACGCCAATTGACGCATTTTCCACTTTGCGTTTCAAAGTCTATACAAGTGGAAGTGAAATAGAGTGATTTTGTACTTTGATACGTTCCTATAGAATTCTGGCATAAAATCACAGGTACAAATCATTTCTGACGTTCTAACCATGAGAGTTAACCGTCCCTCCGTAATAGGTTAGACAAGCAAGGGACAAATAGTCAGAAGTTGACTGACTGTATTCTTTATTGTCGAAGATATTTATAAATAAAATGTTTTGCGAGCCTCCACTAGCTGGGACGCTCTGTTGGTAAAGAGGTTAGAGCACCAGTTCTAATATGCTATATATTCTAGCCAAATGCGTTGTTGCTTAAATTGCTGCTATCGATATTTCGTAATCGTTGAATAATTGCAATGATACTAATATAAAGGGGCCCATGCGCAAACTGCAAATCTTGTTAGTAATTGTATTCAATCGGTTTAAGCGCTTACGTTCAAGCGACGCACATAATATGGCACTGCGCTGTTTAATATAACGTTCTTTATGGGCACACTCACGAAAAATGACAGACGAGTTTCAGCCTAACTTATGCGCGCAAGTCCTATTGTCCGTTGCAAGAACGGAGCACGTCCATTATATGCTCGCCTGGCGCGTGGCTAGGGATATTTACAACAGGACGACTGCACAGGCTCCGCCTGCGACTAGTCATTCTATACACGTCATTACGTAAATAAAGGAACTTTCAAATGTATTCTAACTGATGCCTGGATATTGAGTATTAAAGCAGCACCGATATCACTTATGACCAGGTTCCTTTCCCGATCGATCTGATATGTTTTCAAGTTGTAGTTTAACATGGCTACTATTTTGGCAATAACATTATATTTATTTCATAGCGAAGAGATGTAGCAATTTAATGGCACAATGTGGTAGGCCCGTAGGCATAGAGCGTAGAACTATAAGTAGCTATTAATCTGAGATGAAATCACAGAAAGGGGAGATGTGCAAGCTCGAGCATGTAAGGGGAATCTACGTTAGCGCTACTTGTTTCGAAAGGACTAGATATAAACACCAGGAAGCTCAAAGCCTTGAAATTCAGGCATGGAAATCGATTGGCTGCCAGAGATGTTATAGGTTGCTGTGGCTAACCTTGGAGTTTGCTAACTGTTGCCTGTGTCATAGCCTCCCGGTTCGTTACATGAGAATAACGTTCACAATGCATTTGATGTTTTTAAAGTGTGCCCTTTGTGTGTTCGTATGTGAAATATGATTTGCGGCAGTCAAACACTACGTCTCCTAAGTTCTGAAAGGACACGGTCAGTTGTAGACAAATATGGTTCGGATTAGCAATGCAACACGTGCATTCTCAGCGACGTTGGTCTGAGGCCGATCCTAGCGACAGTCGTCACATGCTCACCTTGGTCGTAGGAAGGACGGTGGGTCGGAATGACCTGGATAGAATAATGATACTAACAACAGGTCTCGACGCGTCCAAGCGCGCTAGATTCAACGCTCGCTTCACCGATCAGTGTCAAAAGGAAGCACCTGGGGAGCGGGCAACAGGACAGCCAGGTCCTCAGCAACAGGGGGCACTAGCAGACAGGGAATAAGCAGGAACAAGTTATGATAAGGACCTTGGCCGTCGAGACGAAAAGAATGAACGTTGACTTAAAGTACCGTAGACATTAAAACAGAAATTTATTGTCCTTATTGTTGTTCCTTCATAAGCCCAAGCTTATGGAAGCACTAACAATGTGATATCTTGGCAAACGGTACTGGGGCGACAAGAAAACAGCGTTACCAGAATTAATAAAGGTATATTTTGAACATACCCGGAAGCATCTGAATGTTTTCTAATGATAACGTATTTTGCCGATAAAAGTTTGTATATATAACGACATGCTTTACAGGTTAGATCCAAATGGGATCCCATGGTATCGAAGAAAAAGCAGCGTTGGCGAGTTATTAATCTTGTGTTCAGTAAATGTCCAGAAAGGTACGGACCTTCCAACACCGCTAGCGAAAGGCAAATACTCCAGAGTACGATTGAGGCGATTTCTAAATGGTGTATGGAAAAATAAATGCTTATTTCAGCGCCGAAATGTGCTGAATTGTGTTTAAAGGAAGACCATGACTACATGCTACATGGGGAAGTTATCCCTACTTTAAATTGCATTAGGGACATCGGGGTTGCGGTGACACCGGAACTGGATTTTAGCACTCATATCACGCAAGTCATCTGATCAGCTTCTCTTATATATAGCACCATATTTCGTTGTTTTATAATTTTTATTACAATTTTTAATTTTTTACATGAGGCTTTATAATAGTTTGGTTGTACCTAAGTTTATCTATTGCTGTAAGGTTTGGCGGCGTTATTTAGACAAACACATTGAAGCAATGGAAAGTGTACAGAGGAGATTCCTTTGTCGTGTCTTGTTAAGGTGTAACATTGCCTGAAATTCTATTGTGATAAGCCCTATTCGGAAACTGCAGTCTAGAGCGGATTTTTGCTTGTACAATCGTATTATAATTTTATCAAATACATCAAACAATTTTAGCATTCGGTTAAACAATCTTAGAAGCGGTAACACTATCTGGTCAAAACAAATTGCCAAGACAGATCGTGTAAATAACATGTTTTCGTGGCGGATGGCGAGGGCACTGAGAACTTGATACGCTAACAGTGCAAATGTCGGCACACAAGTAAACTGATTATTGTATGTATCTATGTAACAGTTTGTAAAATGTAAATAATGTCCCCCCTTTGACAAAATAAAGTTGCACTCGAAGTGCATTGAATTGAAACAAAAGCGGTTAAAATTATTAATCGTGTTACTGACTTAAATTATTTACGCATTTGTCTTTCTACTTTTAAAAGTGAATTTCGCTTTTATCGTTTTTTAATTTTTGTTTTTTAATTATTTTTTTATTTAATTTAGGTTTTTTTAATTAATGCGCCATAATTCTTGTTACACGGCACCGGATGTAGCTTGTTAAAAAATGATTTATGTTAAATTGTTAGCACATATGGCACCTTGGCCTGATTCAACGCTTTGTGCGTTTACCCGACCCTGGCGTTGCGCCTATCTTGAGCCCGCGCCGAGAGTTTGCATATGTAGTAGAGACCAAGGACACTTTTTATTTGCAATGAGTTACGCGTGGGCGCAACCACTCATCGCACCCTATCCGTCGATGAACATCTTTCTGCCCTAATTAAATATACGAGACACCCACGCAAACAATGTAAAACATGACTCCAGCTGTATACTTGTTGCCATTTCGGCTAGACGGCTAAAATTCAGTTCCCTGGCAAGTTAAAGAGGAAAAAGGATTCTGTGTGGAGGAAGTCTACAACGTTTTTATATTCTAGGGCATCATTTTTCCAAGACAAAACGTGGATAAGTTTTTTCTGCAGAAAAACATAATGTTCAGCGTAGGCTGTGAACTACATTGAGGATAAAGTTTTCCCACATGACGAGTTCCCCACACGACGCTTTAGATCTAGTTAGGGCCGATCACCCTGCACGGTACCAGGGCAACGTAGTTTAACAACCAGATAACACTCCATTGTCGTAGGTTGGTTGTTCTTTACGCGATTGGCGCACTGATGAACAGAATTAGGCATACATCATATTCCTTGAGAAAGTTGTTCTAAAGTTTCCACAACTATCAACTTCGTGATAGTTGTACATGAAAATTATCAATCGTAATAGTTGTACTTTAAAACTATTAATGTTAAACAATTGTAACTCATATATATATGTCAACTAGCCAAACGACTATGAAGCTTTTGATCGCTATAAATAAGGTCTTTGGCTTTACGCAGTATTTACTGCGGTGCACCCGCTGCGAAGGTCAAAGGCCAGAGTCGCTCGTCCTCCAGGTCTAGGGAGACATATCTGTAAGGGCCAGTTGTCCCCGACCTGTTGACAAAAATCATTGCCGCGGCAAAGCTCCTTGCAAACAAAGGAGACGTCCGCGCTGAAATTTCTCCTAAGGTGTGACTTTGCCAAATTGTGGTGCCGCAGGATCACAGCTCTCGACATATGCCCAGCTCTGTAGCTGCTTCCTAAAGACCCAGCGATCCGTCTTGCTTTTGAACTCCTCGGCCTGCTAGGAACGTTTAATACTACAACGGTGCGTATATCGCGCTTAGGTCAAACCCTATCGGTTGCCTTCTTAACGGGCAGTGGACACCTCATAGAAGCAAATATCTTTACCGGAGACCTTATCTTAAGTGGAATTTGCTACTGGAAAAAAAACGCGGAAACACAACAGCTATCGCTGGCACGCTGCCGCTAACGGATGGCCTTTCATGCCCGACAGAATTTAAATTCGTTTACTGCGGTCGAGTTTGCGAAATGTACATTTTTACAAGTTATTAGGTGCCGAACATGGGGTAGTGGTTCCGGCAGTGTTGAAAATGATAAATTGAGCAACGTTTACAATTCACCTAAATTTTAAACAAATATTTAGAAACTATGATATTATTAGTCTCGTTCGAAGCTATATGAGGCAGTTTCTTTAAAAACTCCAATGTTGATTCTCCAATGACACATTTTGTCTCGAGTGATACACCTTGTATTGTGGTTGCAGATACTGCTACGCTTGTCAAAGTATCAAAAATATATTTTTGCTGGAGTAAAATTATATTATACTAGTTCAAACTTTTTTTGGTGTGAGACTAAGCTTATTATTAAGTGCCGACAGCCGAATTTATATTGTACTTAAGTTGCCGCTGCGAAAAAATTGTTTTTAACTGTTTACTTCTTTCCGCTTGTAGAGGCTATGGTGCCACCCAAAAACGCCTGTAGACAAAAAAACAAATTGGGCAAATTCATTTCGGGGAGTTTAGAGGATGGACTTAGGTTTATGTGAGCTTGTACGCGTGTAAGTCTGGGAGTTCTACGTCGTTTGTTGCGTATAATGGAGCACAATGAATGCCCCCAACAAAACGCTGTAAAAGATTCCCAAAATCCTGTGTCGCCCTTTAATACCACCCGGATGTGTGTTATCAAAGTCTATGCCACGCTTACACTGCCTGCGTGTGAAAAACATAAAATGCTTTAAATACACGGACGTCTTCTAGGTATGGCTGTATGCCTTGAATGAAAGTTGATTCTGTTTGGTTTTCTCACTGGATGCTTATTATAAGCTATGCAGATAAATCACGATCTCATCCCGGCAAAGGTCGCGCTGTGTTGTGGATGCGGGGCCGTTAGAATGGCTGAGGTGGCCCTCGGTTTATCTAGGCGCCGTCTTTTCCGCCAGGGTTTGAACTGCCGCTGAGCGCTTATCAACAGTGAAAGTTTTCTGAGCAGTGCCAACGACCCAGTGATTTAAAGGAACCCGTTTCGTTTACATAATTGCATGATTGCATGCTGTGTACGGGACCCAGATTTCCATTAAGCGAAGAAAAGTCTATCGCTACCGCGAGCTGCAGCTAGACAGGCGTTACAATGAACATTTGTCGTTCGCAAGTGGTGCAAAAGCTGATGTGGCATTGTGCCACGTGCGCCAGGGTGCGAGTTGATACACCCCTAACTTTGACCTAAAGCACCCACTTATTGTGTATGCATTATTCTACTTTAGAGTTAGAAAGGTCAGTTGCAGCACTGTATCAAAGAAGAGAGACCTCATTTGCAAAGGCGCTTACTTACGGAGCCTTCATACTTTGCGTGTAGCAAACCAAAAATTATATATATATATATATATATATATATATATATCCACGATCAGTTAGCAGTATAGCACAATATTGTATGTTTATTTATGTGATGTTGTTGTTAATATCGGTGACACTTGGCTGTTCGGCACGATGCTTCGACGACCAAGCAGTTGAGTATGTGATAAGATGTCCGACATTGCACTCTCCACAATATTTACATACTCACACGTCGATTTTATAACAATTTAAATTTAAGCACATAAAGTAAAGCTAACCAAGCTATGTTATTTGATATATTTTAGATATGTTTCTCTGTAATGACAATTTCCGTGTATAACTGCAAAAAGCAGGCGCCTCGACATAGAGATTCATTACAATTGCCATGTTGCGATTTTCTTTAAATTCTCTGTAGACTTCCAAGGTTTACGTACTACGCACGGTATATTGTCGAGTACTTAATCTTCTATGTGGGTCCGCGGCATGAATCCAGTACAAGCGTCGTCTAGGCTTCCTTTCACTGTTTTACCTCTGTCACGAGATCTAAGATCTGGCATTTTAGAATAAGGAACAATTGTGTAAGGACAATATCTTGCACTAGGTATAATTGTTATTCTAAATAAGTTTTTTTTAAGTAAGCGTTAACATTACAGCCCGACATAGCAAAAGTTATTGACATGTTTAAAATGTATTGCCTCAATCATAATGTACCGATAGTCTGAAGCGTACAATCTGCTAGACAAAATCGTGTTTTTTTTTGGACATGCTGATTATCCGTTGTTTTGTTCTTGACACTAACCAGGACAGATAAAATTGCAGGTGGTTTTATGTCTTCACGAGATTTCCTAAGTCGCTGCCATAAAACGCGTATGTCGCTTTTACATTTCTGACAGAGTCCGCCAAGCAAGCTATATTACAGTATGATGAACAACGGACTTGCAAAGTCACCCGGAATGATTCCAGTTCTCTGTCCTACCGGCCTGTTAACATAATAAGCCTCTATCTTGATCATTCGAACAACCATCAAATTTATTCTTAAACATGACCAGAAAGTTAAAGTGATATGTCCAATGCTACTACTACTGTGATAGGGGAACTGGAGAACGCTCCAGCGTCTCAGCTTAGCTGCCTCTGTTCTATTTGCCAATGTCTTACAACAAAGACATGACCAAGTATCTAGTGGGATGTATCTTGTCAGTCCGCCAGGGATATTTCTATGCCAGAGAGCCAATAGCGAGTTCTGACATATTAAATCCCACGGCAGAGAAAGCTGCTTAGTTTGTTGCTCTGCTTGAGTTTGGCTATAGTTAACGTTCCGGAGCTCGTCCACTATTGATTATAAGCTAATCCGCCGTTCGTAGAGTCGACCAACGAAGTCAGTCGACAGCTTTCTTCGGAGGGGTAACCAATCAAGAAAACAGCATTTTGTTCAATACGAGTTTTGCGAAACCGCCGGCTTATTGGTCTTTGGTTAAAACAGCAACTCTTTGATGCTCTCGGAATAGTTGTTGGCACGCGTAGTGCTGTCAAAAAAGACTACATAACATGAATGTTAGACTCGACGGGTCTTCTATAAGTGTACAGGTGAGCAGGCTTCACTAAAAGTACGATGCCGGTTTGCGAGAGATCACAAAATTAAATAAAACATCAAAATTGAATTTTTGATCAATGGCAGATTGTTCTATTTTCGACTGAGGCCAGAATGTCTCCTTACAGCAGCGATATGCGAGAAAAAATAGAGTATACCGGCGACGAGGTGAGCGATTTGCTAAATCTTGCTTCGTGAAGCGTGTCAGTTAGGATGCCGATTCAATGACGGTTTAAGGTGCCATCTCGACAAGCAGGACAACCAAGCTCGTGAATGCTTTTATGGAAGACAAGATTAGCTGCCCCACGATACACGTTGGTGAAGTTTCGCGTCATATCAAGGCTTCACCTTTATGCACGACAACTCTCAGAAGCTGCAAATAGCTAAATCGCACGGCGGCTGTTACTAGGGCACGCAAGCAAACGACACAATATTCAAATAATTTTACAGCTTAAACAGAAAACACAACTACACATTTGCCGTATAGCGAAAATAGTTTTCATTTTGATATGGCTATTTCGTGATGCACTGTACTTTATTCATTTAAGAATAAAACGCGAGTTCTAAATCAACATTTTGGTCGTGTTTTAAAGCATCTTGGCAATTGTGTAACAAATTGTGTAGTTATTTTTAATATGGCTACAACTAAAAATACGAATTATGCCTAAGGTCAAGTGTGATAGACGTTGTGATTTTTTTATCTGGAAGTGTATAGGCTCATAGATATAGGTAATTCCGAACTACGTTGTACTATATCGGTGCAGGCAAGCTACAAATATTTCATCCCGAACTAGAACTTCGAACATTTTTGGTGGCAGGTGTTTCTTCAGGGTACCTGCTGCTAAATCCCTGCAAATAACTCTGCTACCAGGTTGTACTTGCAGAGTGCGTTTGAACGACCAAGTTCATTTTTATGCCTCACTAATATGCGCTATAATTTCGTTTTTACCTTTTCGACCACCTTTCGCCTGCTTATGTTGGACACATAACACTGGGATCTCTCCAACAGAAGAATAAAGCAAAAGGGAAGGCCCCGATTCAACAACAATCCAGATAAGCGAAATAGTTCTACACGAGCGGGTTCAATCCCGCTTGTGTAGAATATTAAACTCTATGCATGGCTACGCGTCAGTTTTTTTCTGTATATATATATATATATATATATATATATATTTACATACATATACAGTGAGACAGTGGTGGTTTATATATATATATATATATATATATATATATATATATATATATATATATATATATATATATATATATATATATATATACGTTTAAACATATGTTTCCATGTGTGCAGCATTGATTGCGAATGCATTTTTACACGATCAGTCCAGGAACATCAGATGGGCGGGTTTGGCTATTCCTCTACCTTCAACTTCGCTGTCGCTGTAGGCAAAAATCACGTGCGGAAGTGAGGAACGTCGACCAACGAGAAACCACATAATCACACCCTACGACCGACGGCGTGGAGCAAAAATGCGGCTGATTTGCTGTTGAACTGCGGCAAGGTCGTAGCGGTCGCCCTCACTAACATGGTAATAATGGTAATAATAAGTAGGTCCGTCCCACCGTAATCATCTATGAGGCCGCTGGGACGGAATTCGCGACGCATTCAGCTGAATGCGGCGTCTCCGACATACTGCTATTCTCTACGAAGCCATCTAGCTTAGCTATATCGAGCTTTCTCGTAGCTCGTTAAGTCAAACATCTATCATGGGGAGGGGGGGGGGTCTATATATTCTGCCGCCGTGCGGTGACCTTGACGAGCAGCTGACGTTATCAAGTGCGACAAACGACACACTTTTACGGTGCACGATTGCACGCCCACGCGTCTTTTGATTTGCGAACTCTACGGATGCTCGACCAAATACAATAAATTATATAATTAACGACTAGTTAGTTATTCACATTACTATGTAATCATAAGATCAAGTAATACATCCTGTTCGTCACCCAAAAACAAATAAACGACAAAGTATTAAATGACCCGCAAGCTCGATAGTCACGCCGTTTTTGTTGGGTAACGAGGCCTACCGTTCAAAAAGGGTTAATGACAGTGGTAGAGTGGTTGATGAGTGGTCGACAACGCTTGTGGCCTGTCAGCCACGGTTAACGTAATGTTGAAGATTAGCCTCCCGCATGCCCTTTTGTATCATGACTTGTGATCTCAATCATTGTTTCATTTTACCTTACAATCAGATCCCACAATATTAATCTAACCCAAACCATGATCCCGGTAGTTTGGGCGTAATCCCCTGACGGTGACGCCAGATGTGCGCTGCAGATCCTCGTGATGCGTAGGATTTCTTCAACCGCTTTTTGTTTCGCTTGAATCCCATTGCCTCTTGCCAGGAATATGCTTGTGAAAGAAGGACTTTTTTGTTCGTGGAGTTTGCCTTGGGAATAGCAGACGTATGTGACCTTTGAGGCCCAGGAATACCCGGGTTTTTACTTGTTTTTTTGGATAAACAAAACCGGTTTATTATTTTAAACGAACTCGATAACATTATTTATCATTATATCTCTCACTGGGGTAGTAGAGGCATCGGCAGCTGCCTGCAACCACTTGGAGCGCACCTCAAAAAGCACAAATACGGTTTCAGAGTTCTTGGCGGACTACGTATTAAGTAGTAGCACTACTCTTTCTACATTCACCCAAACATTGTCCGTCACTCTTCTCTAAGCATCTAGTGACTCACTCTCTACATTACAGAGGTTAGCACACACTACTGATGTGCCACACGTTTGTTCCATAGATATTTAACATAGGAGTAACCACATTGAGCCTTAATGTAAACTGAAATACGACGATTTTTTGTGCCGCCGCTAAGCTTAGTTAAGGCTAAATAAACGATCTTCGCATACATCATTTGTTGCACGAAGCACTTCGACCAACAAGTGCAGATCGTGGGTTTGCTACAAAAAAAACCTAGCAGCAAGACTCACTTTGCAACGACAGTAACAGTAACGATGTCTCGGTGAGGCTGCGAAGGGGCTTCCCGAGCCTCAAGAGTCGTGCTTTTTGCCCGCAAGTAATGTACTAAATTAACTAGTTATTAACATTTTGGCTGGGTAACAATATATTTATTTACAACAAATAGT
The DNA here is from genome assembly GCA_003439945.1 of Dermanyssus gallinae. Classification (NCBI taxonomy): domain Eukaryota; kingdom Metazoa; phylum Arthropoda; class Arachnida; order Mesostigmata; family Dermanyssidae; genus Dermanyssus; species Dermanyssus gallinae. Next base: position 21,805 of record QVRM01005107.1, read on the forward strand.
TACGTTCTTGTCTAGCCAACTCCGCTATATAGCAATCAGAGGGACATTCTGCGGCATAGTACCTTGCGTACTTTGCTTAGCATGTCCCAAATACATTTGCCGTGAGGCTCGTAGAAACTATCCATCTGACATAGTGATCGTGGTGGAAACGGTACGCTATTATTATAACGCCGTATAATCTGTAAGACTAGGGTTAAATAACGTAGGGATACTTTATACAGACTTTGCTCAAAATTTGGCCAGTTTTTTAAGATCGGCGGGATGCCGTGGGTGGCTGCATTTGGGCTTTTAATGCAACAATTGCGAGTAAATGTCGCGCTTGTTGAACTCGATTGGTGATCGCAGAGAACTATCGAACTACGCACAGATGTCATGGGATGCGCTGGTTACTAAAACAGGGTTAAAGAGATACGAGAAATGCGATGCAAGGTGCATAGCTTTGTCTTCATCCTCCGATGCAGAACTCGAGTCTCGACCCTGGGTCGGAAGGGCTTCATTGCTGATGATCCGCATGTTAGCGTATTGGAACAGAGCCCTGCTGTCTTTGAAGTTAATGTTCAATTTCATCAAGATGTGAAGTTGAAGCGAGAAGATAATTAACAGAGCCCGACGCCGAAGCGATGAGTTGATCAAGACGCGATGCATAACGGCGCATGGTCTCAATCTTCTTATCGACGACAGTGGGAAGTGAAACGTTAAATTAGGAAACGGCAGCATCGGGTGAACGTATTATACATTTCGTCAATGTCGTAGCAATCGGAGGAGAAGTCAGTCCAGACAATCCGGTTCGAATGTGTGGCTATTGCCTCAACGTTCGTTTTGTGGATGTAGACCCTGTTGAGCAATTGGACGCCTCGGTAACGTCCATTCTGACACCGAACGAGACGAGTTTGTGATCCGAGCTAATGATGGGCTCATATACCACAAAGGCGTCGGTGGTGTCAAGATCTGTCGTTAAAACAAGATGAAAGATGGACTCAGATTGATGCGTGAGGGCATCAATCAGCTAGACCAAGCTGTTTGCAAGACAGCTGTTTCCGAGAGGGGCACCCATTGTTGTATCTGAGGATGCTTCACCAGCAGTCCAGTCAATTCGAGGTAGGTTCAAATCGCCAGCAATGGTCACGGGACCGTCCAACTGTCAGTTGGAATTGATGGCTTCCCAGCTTCCACGAATCCGATTCCTGCGTCTGAGAGTGTCACCGGCGTTCAGTGCGTAGAAACAACAATACAAACATGCTCGTGTGTGCGGAGTGAGCAGCCCCCTTCTTTGAAACCACGGCTTAGTCGGAAAAAACCGAGCTTGTTGTTGAAGGGGACTTCGGCGTTTCTTAAGGCCTGATTGAACCAGGTATCGCACAAAGTCGAGCCCGGTGGCGTGGTGGATTAAGTCTCCGCCTTGCAACCGGAGGAGACACATAGGTGCGCGGGTTCGAACCCCACCGCTGCACATTTGTATTTATGGGGGTCCGTCTATGAAGCAATGTGAAAAACAGTTCCGTGAACGTTAAATCTTGGCTGAGGGTCAGCCCGAAAACTTTACTTAGGTATCGCACAAAACAATTAGATTAATGCTGTTGGTTACACGATACGATAACATAGATTTCACGGCGTCTTGTTTTGCGGCAGAGCGCACGTTCAGATGAATGCAGTTTAATCGTCCTGCATTGGGACTGGTGCTACTCCGTTTGGGGGTTCGATGGAGAGCCACCGACTGGGCTGGTGCCATTAGAAGGTGTATCGTCGCACTTTTCGGTCACGTTCTCTCGCGGGAGGCGGCCAAGGAAAGACCTTATGATATCCCCAGACGCCAAGAAATTAAGATTTAGCGCAAGTCTCTCGTACTCATCTTGCACTTAAGGACAAAATGACGAGTACGTGTTGCATCGTGATTGAAGTTTCTATACAGACAATGATGATTTCAGTTTGAGTCCACGGCTGATGAATGTCTAAGGCTGTGATACCGGGAGCGATCTTAGTAACAAATCTCCGCTTTCCGCTACTCCTAGCAGGAGCAGCGATAAGGTTACCAGCTGATGAGACTGTGTCTGTTCTAACAGCCCGATGATTACTTTGTGGGCGCTTGCACTTGATCAAACGCGAGCGCTTAAATCCTAAGTGTTTGTCAACACAGCGGCTGGCTGTATGAGCTGCTGAGGGACGATAGACGATAGAGACGAAACGCGGAGGGCGCCGTAACGACCGGCTGTTTGAATCAATTTCGACCAGTCACCCAGTGGAGCGCGCGCGGTTTCGAAAACGACCGAGAGAGAGGAAAGAGGCCGATCTTTGTGGCGTGGGCTGAAGTGATCGGAGTGCTGCTAACTCGGAGCGGGTGTCCCTGAGTTCGGCTTTACATACACTCCAGCAGTTCAAAACTGATCTGAACTGCCGAACTGCTGACTACGATCTCACTAATATCAGTGCTCAGTCAGAAACGCTGACTGAGCACTATGTAAGTGAGGTGTCGTATGACCGTTGAATAGTTACCGGTATGTGGCTTTTGTCGGCAGCAGGTACACAGCAAGCTTTGTGTGTTCGCAGCGTCTTCGCTAAAGCACTTGTGGTGGCCGACTTAACACTTTACCGTTCAATTACAGATACTTTATGTTTACTGCGACGCAATCGATGAGTGCGAATGCAAAATACGACGTAAAATTACAACAGCAAAAAATCGTCGATCAGAATGTATATGATTTACATGATCAGTCGACGTCACAGAATATATTTGGTTTACATTTAGTTACATGTTTTGTTCTATTAAAACTGCTAAAGCTGCACGAAGAAGAACGTACCCTTATATATCTATTGTCAACTGAGTGTCGTTTTATTAGGGTTTCTACATTTAATTGATTAATAAATGTACACTGCGGTATAAGGAAAACATCTCGACGAGTTAAGGGATTTTTAGTTTAAAATATACTCTCAAAGTAATCATGACAAAATGAAACTTCAGACCGATAGGCGCGGAACGCGAAAAGAGTTCTAAAAATGTAACATTTTAACAGAAGGCAGTGGCGCCAATAATTCGAGAGTACCTTTTGAACATTCATATAGAACGCTTTTAATGGTTTATACACCACCATACATTTATATATATATATATATATATATATATATATATATATATATATATATATATATATATATATGGTATTTCAGGAATATTTGAAGAGCGATATATGGAATTGTAGAGTTCGTTAAAGCAAATATTTTTTTCAATGGAACATGGACTCTGAGAAGTCTTATTTTGGAGTGAGAGTTAAATTACTACAATTTGTGACACTGGTGTTTTTGCCCGACATAGGAACACATAATGTGCAATTGCGAGATAACTAGTCCTCCTATCCAGAAACTTAGCGCACCATATTGTCCGAGAAAATGCTTTTCCTGAAGAACATATAAGGCCTCTTCTTATATGTTCATATTACGTTATATTATTCTTTTTATAAAATAAATCCATTAAAAAAAAACACCGTTTTGTAGAACCGAGTAGAATCGAGTGAAAGTCTCTGACGCTAGAAGTCTAATAATATCGAGTGTAACGTCAAAGAAATAAAACTTTTGCCTACGCACTAAACCGACTTATGTCGTCTCAAACGCCCACGAACAAAACTTGTGCAGATAGCTAGTATTTTTGAATTCTCTGCATTTGTTATGCTCTACTAATGTAGAAAAAATACCTGCCGGGTCCGCATCTGCACCGACCATCAGTCACATTTGAATCTCAAACAAAGTTGCGACCATGCTAAAACAGGCATGAGATTCGATCGACTCAACTTGGAAGAACCACTCAGAATATTGGGCATTAGTCTCAATATCGTGACCACATATATATGACTTATATTCTTTAATCACTTTGAAGCGATCTAGGGCCTTCTGCTACCGCCTAAAGGCGGAATTCATTTATTTTGTGACGGACGTATATTCGCTGAAAGTTCAACATTTTTCGAATGAACAGTTTTCTGACGCATCAAAAGATGTCGAGACTGTTGCAAATGAACCATCAAGTATCTCCAATTTCTCAGCGATCTCCCTGACAATAATTCGGAGTACATAACACAAACTATTTAATATTTTCGTCTATTATTTACGTCGAAAGGCTTCACAAACGGGGATCATCATTGGTCTCTCTACGCTTGCGCGCGAAATCGACAGTACCACATATACACAGTGTTTTGGGTCACTGTTTAATCAAAAATTGCTCGCTAAAAATCATTAAACCTAATTTTCTTCACTTATTTGAACCACTAATTAGGGCGCGAAATGTGGCCAATGTGTGGCTGATAAATGGCGCATCTAAGCAAAACAGACCACGCGACAAGACCTTGGTAATTTTAGTTACATTTTTATAACTCAATGTACAAAAACATTCCGATCTGCCCTTATATATATATATATATATATATATATATATATACAATATATATATATATATATATATATATATATATATATATATATATATATATATATATATATATATATATATATATATATATATATATATATATATATACAATATATATATCTACAATAAGCAAATCGCCGTATAATCTGTAAGACTAGGGTTAAATAACGTAGGGATGCTTTATACAGACTTTGCTCAAAATATGGCCAGTTTTTTTCAGATCGGCGGGATGCCGTGGGTGGCTGCATTTGGGCTATTAATGCAACAATTGCGAGTAAATGTCGCGCTTGTTGAACTCGATTGGTGATCGCAGAGAACTATCGAAGTACGCACAGATGTCATGGGATGCGCAGGTTACTAAAACAGGGTTAAAGGGATACGAGAAATGCGATGCAAGGTGCTTAGCTTTGTCTTCAGCCTCCGATGCAGAACTCGAGTCTCGACCCTGGGTCGGAAGAGCTTCATTGCTGATGATCCGCATGTTAGCGTATTGGAACTGTATAGCAAGTAGCACCACTGCGTTGATTGAGACTAGTCCTTAATCAAGAACAAGACGATGAGCTAATTTACGGCGTCATTACGAAGGAATTCGACGTAGCCCTGCGTTGCTTTAGCTTTGCGTCTTCAATCTGTCGCGTGGAAGCTGTTGCGTAGCAGTAAGCAGCGGCGGTTACGGGGGCGCCCATTTCGGTGACTTCGCTAGGACGGAGGCGTGCTCATGCATACTGGAGACAACGCAGGCGATTTACGAGCGCAACGAGAGACACGTGGCGAGAAGCGACTTCAGGCTAATTAGGACTTCGGCCAAATGGTGCCTCAACTTGTGGTAGGTCTAGCATTGCGCCAGCCTATATTGCCAAGTTTCTGCTTTTGTGCTGAGTAACGATATTCGTCACGACGTCATAGATTATTCTTTCTCTCTCGCTCTCTCTCGTTCTTTCTCTCGACTTCTGCTTGTATATCCTCTCTTAGCGTAAAGAAAAATTGATAAATAGAAGAAAATAATAAAAGATAAGAGAAAAACAATGTAAACCGGTATTCGGATATACTTGTGTTTAAGGTAGCAGTCGGCGAAATTAGTGTGTTAGCATCGCTTTACAAATGGTACCCTGCTATAGTTAGATGCTTACGCAATTTGGGACAATGCTTTGTAGGCGCAAGTTTTTCTGTGCTACTGGTTAGCGCGAGATTAAAAAATTAACACACTTGATAACTTTGAGAATCACCTGTTGCTAGCTTTGTGCTCCATGTGATCAAGTTACGGGTCGGCTGCGTTTTCATGTTGGCGTTAGTTATCATTTGGGTCACCGAATAATGCAAAAGCCTATCCGACTGCAGTTTAGTACAGCTACAATACACGAATGAGTGCCTCACTGGAGGAGAGAGAGAGAGAGTCCTATGGCGCTTAGGTCCTATGCTAGCCTAGTTGGAAGAGGAAATTCGAGTCTGGGGGGGGGGGGGGGGGGCGAGGTGGCGGAAAAGTGAGAGATACTAGTTTTAGGCCGTTGCTCCCGGCGAAACGCGTTCACATAGTTCAAGAGGTGTTGATGGTAGCAGCAGCGTCAGCAAAGTCTGCCGTTGTTTGCTTAATACCTTAGTAGAGTTCAACTAAGCTAGTTGAGAGCTCTGGGTCGTGGTCCTAATCTGAAAATAATTACATCCAGTGGACCTGAACGCAAAATGATAGCAAGACGTGACTACTTCGAAACGACAAAATTAGATTCGTCTTATATATCGAACCCCAACGACCAAAACAGCGTTCCTGGTGTTTTCAAACACAGTCTGAGTTATGCAAATAGTGTGCTAACTTCAACAAATAGCTGCGGTCGTATGGTGATATCAAGTATGATGGAATAAAATATTTTATGTGTGGCGGTCCTTCTTTCCGCAAGTGTGCGCGTGCATACTTCTAATTCAAAGCTCCTCAAATCGTAGCAAAATACCGTATTCATCAACTAGAGTTCTCTCCTTAGCACCGCACACTGTTTGTAAGTTATGTGCTGTGCTATAAGCCGAATAGTGCTATATATATATATATATATATATATACAATGTAATCAATCACGGTCGAAACATAACATTTTGATCTCTGCAAAAGTCTGCACCATTTCGGGGGTCCAGTGTAGAGCCAGCCACTTCTGAGGGGTTCCCTGAACCGAGGTCGCATTGCCCTGTTGCACACCCCCAAGGGTCTCGAAGGCAAGTGGGTAAAATTTGTACGGGTGTTCGATGTTCTGGTACGTTCCAGTCTTGCCTGCTTCGGCTCTCGCCGAAGCATGACCAGCCCGGGCCTCTAGTACTGACAATTGAAGAGGCCTGAATGATTCCGTAACTGTCGCGTCCCAAACCAGCATGCATCCGCTCTCGAACGTCGAACGTAGTTAAGGTTAGACCGTCAGGTCTCTTCCCGCCCTCCCTGTCTAGTCCCGGACGTGTTGCAGAACGCACGGTAGACTACTGGATCGTAGAGCTGTGCTGAATGGATTTTTTTTTATTTAAGGCTTAGTGTCTTGATCGCTTACCTGCGCTGACGACACAAAACAGCCCGTGACGTTCGTCTGGCCGGATGACGTCTTCGCAGACGCAGGTATAAGTATACACAGGGTCTGTCCCCAAACAAAGTCCGACCGCCATCCTTAATGACTTCATGCAGCCATGCGCCCGCCTCTTTGAAGGAGACGGCGCGCAGCCTGGCCCTATTGGCGTCCGTGGCGCATCCCGCAATGAGGTTTTCGACCCTCTGCTCATATAAAGTTGCTGACCATTCTCTCCGGTCTCCAGCTTCGGCGAGCTCGTGGCCGCACAGGGCAGCAGCTTTACGGGGGTTTGTTTCCAATCGAGCTAGGTCTGTAAGAGCAACAGAACCGACGAGCGTTTTAGCCTGTTGCTAGAGCTTTCTCCCACATGGACCTCAGACTTTGCAGAGTTTAGAGCCAGGCCAGTCCGCTCAGCGAACTCAATGACTCAGTGGATGTCCCTTAGAACTGCACCGGGGGCGCCATCCAGAACACCGTCATCCAAATATCATACGTTTAGGGCGCACTTAAGAGAGTAGACTGACTTTTTGACAGCCAGGTAAAACGGGGGGAACCCAATGGGTCGCGTTTCTGCACTCCAGTTTTTGACAGTATGACATCACGCGGCAGAGGAAGTCCCACTCCTCCTGCCACCGGTCGAGCGTTACCTCGCGTTCTTGTTCCAGTTCCTTAGCTGGGTCATTCCAAAGGCGCCGACGTTCGGCTGCCTTTAGGTCCCAGGGCACTGTCTCTGCCAGTACAAGCGAGGCCGCCGTACTGATGGTGCGATACCCCCGGATGATGCGAAGGGCGCCGATCCGCTAAACCTCTCTCAAGATCTTCGTCGTTCCGTATGTGTCCATTGTAGGCGACATCCAGACTGGCGAGCCAAAAAAGATGATGGACTCTGACACGGACATTAGTAGTCTCCGTTGGCTATCTCTGGGGCAGTGCGTGTTGGGCAACAGGCGGGCAATGTCATTAGCCGCCTTTTGCGCCTTTGCGGCCGCTATCCTCACATGAGAGGTTCCCCGCAGTCCCCGGTCCAGGTGTATACCCAGGTATCTTGCCGTGTCCTTTAGCTCAATGTTTTCGCTGGAGAGCGTAAGCTTCAAAGTGCCGCATTTCTTTTTCCCGATGAGTAGAATCGCCTCACTCTTCTGGGGGGCGAGTGTTAGGCCGGCACCTCTCATCCATCTGTCGATATCCGCTAGCGCAATACTGGCGTATGTCTCTAGCTCCATCTTGGTCCTGGCTCTGACGGTCACAGCAAGATCATCCGCGTAGGCGAGTAATTCTACTCCCGGTGGAAGATGCTGAATGTTTAGGACGTCATCGTATGCCAGAATCCAGAAGTCCAATGATTGAATTCTGCGGCACTCCGGCAGTCATCTCCACCTTGGTGCGCCCGTTTTCGACCGTCCTATTCTTCAGGTAATCGTGGAAATGGCTAACTGGACGGTTTTAACTGTCCGCTGCCGGGGACGTAGGTTTGGAGAGGGCCACTGTCATCGTCAGACCGTTTCCCATCCGCAAAGTTGCGGAGGTTCTTCCGGACGATAACCGCCAATGGCCGGTTATCTTTCCCACCATCGGGGTGGCGGAGGACAACGGGCGCAAAGGAGAACAGGGCAGGCCACGTCGTGTCGTTGTTGCTTTCTGCGACTGAGCACAGAACCTTAGTAAGCTGGCGAGCCCGCGGTAAGGCCTGTTGTCGCCGAGATTTGTCATTACAAGGAGAAATCTTTTAACTTGCCCACCACGGAAAGCAGTCCCATCAGAGGTGGTGTATATAAATGGTCGTCGGGATGTGGTAATACTTATAGCTAAAGACTTTAACGCTAGGGGGTCGTGGGTCTGATTTTGGCACTACACGTGCCGCCTTCGAAGCGACCTGGAGTTAAAAGTAAGTACGAAATCGATTAAGACAAATATATGCAGGGGCGGTCCGGCAAATTCAAGTACTTTTGTATTTACAAATTGAGCCGAAACCATCGAGGCATTTTACTTTATTTTGCTTAGAAGTGTTCTTCATCAACTACACACAGACCAAACTTATTATTAAAGTTTGGTTCAAAGAAGTAAGGAAAAGGAGGTTAGCCGATTTTTAAGGAGCCGAAAATGAAGGAACGACGAACCAGTGACAAGTTCTATGTCGAAAACCAAATCTCTAAAATAGTGGAAATGTTAAAAACGTACCACAAATTACACGTTACCAAGTGTAGCGGAGTACCAGCGTCGTGTTAACTACCGCGTTTTTAAAGAGCTCATACGCAATGATCTTATTTATAGATACTACCACGTGCGATTAAACAGCCTACGGAGTTCTTTTCAACCGCCCGAGATTGCCAGTATGGCAGTCGTTAACCACTCATTTGTTTGGCGAATGCGAGCAATTCATTTCCCTTGTTCGACCCCTTTTTAAATAAAGGAGATATTTGTTTGTTCTTTGTCTGTTGTAAATTGCTTATGGTAGTCAATCAATGTCCTGAAACACTGTATGTACATGGTACCGTCGATTCTGGGACGGGCGTAAAGCGATTGAAGATGATTTCCGTTCGTGAAGGCCTTCGACGTCAATAGGACGAGAAAATGTTGAAAACATTGTGATATTATACTAAGAAGTTGACGAATTAAAAATGTTCCAGGCGGTAGCAGAAAACTTTGGATTGCTTCGAAGAGTAACTGCATGTAACGACTCTTGGGTATATGCTTACGACATTGAAACCAAAGCCCAATCCTCCCAGCGTTGATTCCAAGGAGAGAGTCGATCGAAAAACATCAGACAGAGCAGAATCAACATTGAGGCTTCGACTAAAAGAAAATCATCTTTCACGAGTTTTTGCCACATGGCTTCACGATCAAAAGAGAATACACATCAGCGCATATTTGAAAAAAAAGTCGATATATTTTATATGTCCGCAACATCAGTTTGCCAGACCTGGCGCCGTGCCCCGTTTTCGTTTGCCCACGGATAAACAGTTGAAAGAGACTACGTTTCGAGACTATAGGGGGTATAAACAAAAAAATGCAGGAGCAACTCAAATCAATTCCGAGAGGCGCATTAAAAAAAAGTTTCAAATAATGAAGAAGGAGGTGGCTCAAGTGCATTGCAGCCGGCGAGAGCTAGCTTGAAGGGAACACAAACTTGACTGCATCGATGCCAATCGAGGGTACTGGAGAATGCTCTATATGGTCGGGAGGAGCCGAAAGAGATCTGGGCGTTTAAACGATTTTCGTGATGTGCGGCGCTTACTCAGCTTTAATGGCCTGTTTTAGGGGTGTCATAGGGCAGGATAGCCGCTCTTAAACTGTGTTAGACCTTAATTAGGTTAAGGGGGACATACATTCTGACCTGTTTCCTTATTTTTTGCCTAGTTTTACTAGACCTCAAAGTGTTTTGTGCGAATTCTGGAACACTCTCTCTCTCACCCTATATATATATATATATATATATATATATATATATATATATATATATATATATATATATATAAAAATTTAACTACGCATTTTAACTATTGCATAACCTCGCTTAGCTTCCATGTGTGACTCGACAGCTTAAATGACATGTTCCAGGTGTATACAACGATTACTTCCTTGTATGTTCTAGAACATACGAGGCCTCCACTGCTACTTCTAGTTTTCTGGAGAAATGTCTTCGCTATCACGCCCTCTCCGTTTGGAATTCTCTCGCGGATCCTTACGCCCACTCTCTTCAGACAAAATCTCTATATATCTGTTGCTACTCTGCAAATGTTATGGCTTTTTCTTCAGGGATTGTCCCTCAATATTTTATTGGCTCTCATTAGTATTAATACTATTATTTTGAGCGCACTACCACCGCAGATAGTATTTGCCAGTGCATACATTTTGCTGTCACACATCACCGTCTCTTCCGCTCGACTACTACGGCATTGTGACCGACGTACAATTGGCACTAAGTGCGCTTCATTCCATATGTTCTTGAAAGCGACTTTGCCACACATACCAGTCGAACGCCTCCGGGTAAGGTAGTCTCTAACTTTAGAAACGTCGACTCCATTACTGGTTGCCGTGTATAGAAGACAAGGCAGACAAGATTGCGCAAGATCGCCAGATCTTAGACAGACCCGACACAATACTATAGGACCTAGATTAATTTTGAAGTAAACTAGCATACCGACGTTACGTAATTACGCACTGTATAGACGCACGCATACGCAAACACACTCGTATGTATTTCTGTATGTATGAATATGCATATATTCACATATAAGTATATATATATATATATATATCTTGTTTGACGTTGCTACATTTTCTTTATTTTATTAATTACGTTCTTCGTCTGTAGTTAACCGAATCGTCAAAGATTTAATATATTTGGCGTAAATTTTGGCGTGAGGGGAGCAATCTGCAGAACTGCTTAGAGGCTGCGCTGGTTTAGAACGGCCAGGCCGGGGCCGGGACCTGTCAAGGTCAAGGGTCATCATTTTGTCATTTCGTTTTCCGAAATGTTTGTAGATAGATCGTTGGGAACACCCGACTGCTTCAATATGTTGCCGATGACAAACCTCAGAGCACTTATGCGATTTCTAGGCTAGGTCAACTTATCTAAGTAGAAGGTAACGTTTATTTTCATGTAGCAATACTTACAGTGTGGCCCCGGAAAAGCGCGAAGCAATACTCCTCACGGAGATAAAGAGGATCCGTCCGCTTACTTTACAGCTCGACGGCCAGAACATCAAAATGGTAAAGGAAGCCCGCTACCTCGGGGTCACACTGAACAAAACGATGAGTGGCATCAGCCGCATAAAAAGGCAACGACAAAAGCAGCCAGGGCAGTCTGTGTTACAGCCATATATAGATTCTGCCGAACATTCATGGCCCCCGGCCCCGCACAAGGGCACTGCTAATGACGGTGGCGGAATCAATATTATTATTCGGAGCGCCAGTGTGGGTAGAGGCGACTCTCAAGACGAAGAAAGCGAAGCAAATGCTACAAAGGACCCAGAGGGTAGCAGCTCTGAGGGAATTCCAGGGGTTTCGCACAGTCAGCACGAATGCTGCTTTGGTGCTGGTGGGGTCATTTTCCTGGGGTCTCTAGGCACTCGAAAGGAAGCGATTATGAGACTTATTTGCTTCTACAAAGGCGGAAAAGGACAGTGAGAGGAATGTCGCAATTGAGACATGGCAGGCAGCGTGGAATGACATCCCGCCCGGGGGTCCTGGAGAATCCTTGCGCGTATTGCTGCCATATATTAAGGCATGGATAGAGAGGCCAGGGGGCGATTTTACCTATCACCTCACCCAAATCCTTACAGGACACGGGATCTTCAACTCGTACTTGTTCCGAATTGGAAAGGCTCCGTCGGCGACATGCGTGTTCTGCCAAGAGACGTGTGAGGACACTCCAGGTCACACAATGCTACAGTGCTCGGCCTGGAAGGGTGCGCGATTAAGGGCAAGCAGGCTCGTCCGAGAGAAATGGGCCAGAGAAGGAAATCCACACCACGAGGTCTGCGATCCACCTCGGTCCAGCCTCATAGAGTTTACAGAATACATCGTCTTCAAACCAAGTAAGCAGGCCTAGCAAAATAAATCCTTTAGGAGAAATGCGAAAAGTGCAAAGAAAAACAGACACAACTGCTGCTTCAACCCGAGAGCAATCGTAGAGAAGTGCAGCTCGAAGAAAACGGGCTTATAGGTGCTAGACAATTGCGGGAACCTTAGGGCGACCCCAGCCAATTGATCTGAGAGGGCGCTCGCCACTTATCCTGTTAGTCCATAAAGCTTAATCTGGGCTATCAGAAAGTAAAGCTTGCGATGGATGAACTATTGCTAGGACCACCCATCCCTGCTGCACCGTAATTCTTGGTGTACTATATATCGAAGGGTTGTTCACGTTTAGTATACTAGACCCTCAATGAATCGTGACAGCGTGGTCTAGGAGACTAGTGCGCTAGTCATGGTTGTGATCTACCGGATGTCGTCGGTGAGATCCCTGTTCTGAATCGACTTTTGTTTGAGTGACGCTTATAAAGAATAGATAATAACCCATATACAGTAAAGAGTCGGCGACCTAGCTGCCACAAGCTGTTTTGGAAATCCTAGATATCCTAGCATATCCGGCCCTCGGTGCATGATGGCATGCCTCGTGGCGAATTCCAGCCCGTACGGGACGGCAGATGCCCTAAATTTAAAAGCTAGTAGCTTAAAAATGTTAACAATAGACTCTGCATGAACAAGCACGCACTTAAACGTAAAGGCAGAACATTATTTAATACTATCGGGATGCATTCAAATAGTATTAACCAGTATCCATATATTTTGATTTTTTAACACTTTTAAACACTTAGATCGTTCCAAATCGGTTATATATACATTTATGTGTATATGTATCTATGTATAGCTAGATAGACATCGTATATATATATATATATATATATATATATATATATATATATATATTATGAACGTTTGGTCCGTTTTTGTTGGCAGTTGCTACATCTACTTCTTACAAATCTGACGCACACTAGTATCACGTTTATAAATCAAAAGCGGGAAATCCATTAGAATCGGTCAGCTTTTCAACCAAATTATCTACAAAACTATATCCGTCAAATAACGGCACTCGTTTGTTAAGATGATGCCTTAAGTAATATAAGTGGACGCTTACTGTTTATAACTTAAAATAACGGTTTACCAGAGCCTACTGCATCGGGCTGAGTGTTAGGTTGCTTATGAAGGATCTGCGAAGGCGATAATACTGGCTTAGCGGAGAGTAATTGAAATCTCTTTTTCAGAGGATCATAAAAATCAGACGGCGAAATCTGCCAAATTCTACTTCCAAGATTGTCTTAACTAGCACCTTGCGAAATATTTATGTAGTCGTTGACAGACAGCAAATATCATCTACATACTTGGAAGCTTTCTTGCTATGTTTCCTGTATGAGTTCGCAGTAGGAAACCGCATTTCCTTCTTAATACTAGAAGCAATAACGGGTCTGTTATACGAAGGCCTATACAGGGGCGACACATTAGCTTCATGTTTGAATATATAGAGCGTAGCATAAAGTCATACTCACTGTCCTGAAGTGTCATTCAAGTAGAGGAAGCATACTTTATATACGTTTATTTTAGATACTTTTTATGTTCCTAAATGCATGCACAAACAACGACGGTTCTTTATAAAAAAAAATAATTTGCCAAGTGCTAGAATATATTATGACAAGCTTTTATATATATATATATATATATATTTATTTATTTTCTAACAGATATATATATATATATATATATAGATATAGATAAATATATATACTAGACTTCTCTTGGGTATGATATATTTATGTATATATAGACAGTGCTTCTGCTAAGTTTTAGGACCAATTTTCTGTGCGACTGAGGCGCACCAAATACTGGACGCCCGTGCAACCAAGTGTGTGGAGAGATGTGGATTCAAGAGAGTGCAGCAAAGAGAAAAGTCTAGCAAAATGCTCGTCTTGCCAGACGCAATGAGTGTATGTTCCCTGGATTGAGTCGTAGCCTGTTACAAAAAAATAGGCCAAATACGATATTGTGAAACGTGAGGGATCCTTGTGCCCCAGACCAGCCTTCCCAGATGATGCGCCTACTCGCGCAAGATTTCTGCGTTTATTAGGATGCATAGTCCATCACGAGCTTCTTCGTAGTGCCCAAATGATAGACATTTTGATCTATTATCTACTATTTGGGTCTATCATTTGGGATTTGGGGAATTCACTAACAGTCTTGTGAATCAAAGCGGCGTTTGACTGGAAAATGTCGCCGCATCCACCGTACAGACCGGACATCGTACCTTTGGACTACCATTTATCCAGATGTCTGCAGAACTATCGGCAGAAAAATAAACTTGCTTCACAAGAAGCAGAATAAACACAACTGGAGATATTGTTGAATGAACAAAATCAGATAGCTTGCTATTTTTTTCAGTTACTTTATATGCATCCCTATATATATATATATATATATATATATAAATAAACATGTTTGAGAACTACATTTTAGACGTTGGTAATGAGCTAAAATGCTTGTGGAACGATAGCGTCTAACTGCACGCGCATCGATATCAAGTTAACGTTATTGACTTTACATAGGCTTTCTCCAGCAAAGGTATGTAGCAACAGAAATATAACAACCACGTCCCACAAAAATGACCAGCACGGCACCCTGACAAGACTTTCTTCTGGGGACCAGACTCTCCTCAGAGTTGAAGTTGAGCGCCAGGGTTGATGAGCGACCTACGCCCCTAAAGAAAGCACCACCCGGCTAAAACTTTTGGAACATCCTTTAACTCGGAACCCCGGACTGGACATAGTTCTGAGTGGTATGTCCTGGTGAAGGCAAGACACTCTGTCTCCCGCCACTTTTAGGCTCGTCGCGGAATTCTCATAGGGAATGAGCGCTGCCGCCCTGACTCGTGGGTCTGCCTGCCCATCTGCTTCAAGTGTCAACGTCCCGGTCAAACCGTGGACACCTGCTCGGCGGATAAGTAAACTTCTCCTATTTGCCCCGCTGCGGAAGCCCGGACCACATGGTCCGCGAATGCACTGCGCTGCGGCTTTACTGCTGTGCTTGTTACACTGATGGGCATCGTGCTAACGCCTTGGCGTGCCCCTTCTTCTGGCAGCAACTCGACAAACTGAGAAAAGAATGGCGACTACAGCCCCGGCCCCCCACCGAACCCCCAGGTTTTAGCTTGCAGAGTCCGGCTCCCGTGCCTGGCTCCGCTCAGATCTGGGCGACGGTTTCTCCTTCCCCTGAGCAACCACAACTCCAAGGCAGGCGTCGCGCGAGGCGGTTGCGTCAGAAGACTATCCTTTCAGCTGACGACGGTGGACTAGACTGGCAAGTGGCGGGCGGCGGACGGCGAATATCTACAATGATGACACGGCGATATAGTGGACGGGACAGGATACCGGTATTTCCGTCTATGGCAACGGCTCCGGACTGGAATGCGCCTGCTATTTTTCACTTAACCAGCTACTGGGGACTTTGAAGCATTCCTAGACGGGTTGGCTACTTCAATCTGCAGCGCCGAAGACTCCTGCCTAAGCCGTTGTGGACGCTAGCGGTGGAAGAGGCTCGGCGGGATTGCATCAGGGCCGACCGCGGCTTCTTGCACCATCGCGGTGGATCCGGAGAACATCCCGCCGGCCACGGCTAACGAGATCTTACGCGCGGCAAAGCGCCTAGCACTCGGCAAGACCCAGGGCCGGACGGCATCCCACCTGAGGTGCTTCGGATGCTATGCCATTGAGGTGTGCCCCGGGTACCGCACGGTTGGTTTTGACGTTCTCCTCGTTCTTCTTCACACAGCCAACATTGTGGCTCACATGATGGAATTTACATAACGTAGCAACATCGCTGCCCACTGTGGTGCAGCATGTGGCAGTCATATGTGGTGGTCGGCCACGCACTGCTCCCTACAGGTAAATGTTGTGGCGGAAATTTGGTGCTAGCAACTCAAGCGAGGTGCTAGCAACTCACGCAAAGAGAGCTTAGTGAGTCGGCGGGAGTCTTCATTGTTGTAAACGCCCAGCAGAACTACGTCTCCTTACGCTGGACAGGTTTGATAATAGATAAATACCTTTTTTCATATGTAATTATAGTTGCAATTTATTTTGTTAAATTTGAAACAAATATATATTAGTAGGTTTTCTTCTTATGTTTTCAGCCCATGTCGTTGCGTTCCGTGATGTTCCGAGTCGTAATGCAGACACTAGAATAGTTCAATAGATTCTACCACAAATAAGTACCGTTCATGTAGTAACCAGTAACTAGAAAATATTCGAGTCAATCAAATATCAATATTTGTATGCATAAATACATAGAATACGAATACAACAGTCGCGCATATCTATTCGTCATATGTTTTGCCCTGACCGAGGCTCGACGGTTGGTATACAATTTCGTTAAAACGGAGCTGTGACGTCTTGGTTTGCCTCTAGGTATTTATAAATAATTCGGTGAATAATTGATTTATTACACTACATTAATATATATATATATATATATATATATATACTTGAGGTTTTTCAGTTCGACAAAAAAAAGTAATCCGGTGTGGACTTGATGTTTTGCTGTTTTTGCCTTGACTGCTTCTTAGTGAAAAGTAAAATGAATTTGCTGCATCCTCATTAGTAGGCAGTGTGGCATCTATATATGGTTATGTTTTTATATATATGGTTTTACAATAGGCTAGCAAAAGGAGTGCACCACTCCTCATCATCATCATCATTATGGCTGCATATTCAATTAAATTTAGAGAACGTTTATTTTGTCAAAGGAGTAGCATTGTGCAGTGCTATGCTTTTCCATTTACAATAGCTCCGTTATACAGTTACAATATAACACATAGGCCATGTTCTAACATTTGTGCTGCGCCCAGCGAGAACATGCTTTTTACGCGGTAGTTTTTGGCATCTGTTACTGACGAAAGAGTGGGACTACACATTACTTTACCTCACGTTGAATAACTTTGGAACGCGGTTTAACTTTAGCAATGCAGATGAAGATTGGCAATCGGCAACACCAGAGGAGCAACGAAATAAGTGAAATTATTTGAAATCCAGTCTATGGTGCAATGGTGACTATTTAGTTAATACATGTTCGCTAGAAGCAGAATGGTTCACTCTATCAAAGCCCATTTTTTAAAGTCATATCGACTAGGTGTGTGTTTCCTTTCTGCCTCGATATTGTACGCCCTGCCTTGCACAGAAGTAAATGTTCTAGAAGCCACGTCTTGTGGAACAGAACCTATGGCATGAATGTACGCACCTATAACCTTGTAAGGTTCATGTGCGCCTGTTTTCGTTCAAGCAGCAACTGACAAAAGCTCCTGGACATGCCGGCAGTCACGAACATGAAATTTCAACTACGTAGACGATTCCGCTGAATCCGAAAAATCAATAAAGAAGGAAATATTTCTAAAAGTCAACAATGAGCAGGCGTTCATGCAATTCGTGGACAATCGTACAAGAGATTCTAGCTAATTGGATCTGGCATTGCAAAAACCACTTGATTGTAAACTTTACGATTGAAACACTACAGATCAGAAGTGATGACCTCAGGATGACCTTTACATTTACCTTGGCTTCGACATACGACATACAGGTAATAAGCACAACTTATAATTATTTTAGTGGTAAGTATAATGGTATTATTTGCAACCTTGCAAGCTTTGAATCGGCCGGCGTACGCAACATCATTAATGAAAGTTGAGACAACTAACCAAGACAATGGTGAGCGATCGAGGGAAAACGGAAAGCGCCGTGTACCTCTTATCCTTGTCTTCAGACACTGCGAAGTTTTTACACAGCAATAATCAACGAAATGTTTTTTATTATTATTTTTTATATAGACAAGACATTTTATTTGCTAATATATCTACGAAAATTGTTTAGCGCATTTTTTTTTGGCAAACATATTTGCGTTGTAGTCTCAGTGTGCGTTTCATCGATGGGATCCATTCTATTCTATCCTAGTCGGCTCTTTAATACAGACAGCAAGCACATCGACGTCCGAACAAAAGCCTTTGTGCTTTTGTTCGAGCTGAAATCTCGGTCCAACCCATAAGTGAGGAATCAATTCTCGCTCTTTCTCTGCCTGCCCCACTCTGCCTTTAGCTGAGTTTCACGATCGCCTGCCACGCTGCGATTATCAAAAGGGGAAAGCTTTCCGACTTCCAGTCTAATCGCATCCGAGACGTCGCCTTTACACAGGCACATAGAAGCTCACCATCAGCTGGCTTTCGTAACTCTCGGACTAACCCTTCTAGCCCCAGCAAGCGAAGGTTCTCGCTTACGAACGACAAAGCCGAGCAATGGCGACAAGGCAGGGGGCCGCGGCCGTCGGCATCGACACCGTTTTCGTCGATCGTGGAAACATCACAATAAACGTCGAGAAGCCTAGAGGGTGGCCTGGCCCAAATTAGCCTTAACACTATCCGTATCGTACTACCAGCCATCCACTGATAACGATAGCGACGATAGCGACGATCGTTTGGCGCTCGGCGGCTTCTCTACAGAACGAGGCAATGATTGTAACATCAGTCAATTCAAAATGGTAATGGTGGTGGTGGCAGCGTAGAAGGGCAGCAGAAGAAGAAGAAGACCTCGCTTGGAAACAAGACTCGCTCTTGTTTCCGAGCGAGGTCGGTCCTTGTTTCCTAAGCCTGTTAACTTCAAAGTCACCTCAGCAGCTTCTCGCGTCATTTTGCCTTCCATTTGGCTCTCTGAGCTCGCCGTGGGAAACGAGACGCAGCGAATAATGGTGGCACACATATCCCCACAGGCACACCTACTGGACGTTTCCGAACGCGGCAAAACGCGAATGTATCAGCGCAACACATAGCATTCCTTCTACACGTTTGCCAGTGGGACAGAGATCCCAGCATTCGTTGCAGCGTTATTATGCATCTAGCCGCCATGTTTAGTATGTTCGATCTGACAGTGCGTTCCTAAAGTGATAGTGCCCTCACCACTACACTACGTGTAAACGGTTGTCGAAATCTTGTACGCCAAAAGTGTTTCCATCGACAAGCGATCCCGGCATGTATCAAGGTGTGCGACAAATGTCGTCCAAACTTACACTGGTGCCAAGGCGGGGCAAGATTCAACTACAAACGCATCTATCGCGCTACCCCGCTTTGCTTGCAAAAGTGATTGCTATGCTGTGCGTTTTATTGTAAACGCAGAACAGCAGCAGACCCGTGCCATGCGTAGGGCCCGTCGTGCAGATTTTGACCAAATTGAAGCAGAGCTGGATACAGTAGACTGGCGTACATTTTTTAATGGCGCATCATTAGTGCAAGATACGTACAAACATTAGCGGCGACTTCATGAGATCTTTGCACGCTATGTTCTTCTGACTCTGCTATTGTCCATCGACTAATTTAATTTATATTAGGCGGCGTGATTGAATTTACTTATCAATAGTGCAACATCTGTGATAGCGCCTTTTTCAGCACCAGCTGCAAGGCCGCCACCCAACCGCAAATCCTTAAAGAATAGTCTATTAACATCCATTGACAACATTCTTCATCTACGTCAATAGGCGCCTTTAGCAACGTCAAAATCTTGGCCCGCTCTTGTTGAACGATATCTGGCCCCACAATCAGACTCACTACTTTCGGCTTTATTTTAAGTCGGTGTTTCTCACGTGATGTCTTATATTGCCTCGACGTTTCAGCTTGCTAAAAAGCGCCAACTAACCAGCATGGGTGTAAGAGATGCTCTGTAAAGACAGCTACGTCAGGGTAGCGCCCATGGCCATCTGTTGCTTTGTTCATGTTGGGCATAATTTCTTATACACTAGAGAGTATCTTATATATTGCATGCGGATGCCTCAAGTGTATATGCAAATGTTAAATGAAAATGTAAAACGATGAACTTGAGCTACTGCAGTCTAGCGTAGATAGTGTATCTCATTGGGCCTCAGAAAGCCGCATGAAATGTTCCGTTTTAAGCTGTGTAGCCTTAAAGATGAGCCGCTTAGTCCACCTAACGCACAGGCTATACCCGTGGCTTATTTTGTAGGCGACCTTAATGTCCGCGGATCATCTAAGTTTTAGATGCGCGTTCGGCATTCGTTATGTTCAACTTATCGCTTAGAACATTTAATGTGAAGGACGTTAGCTACTAAAATGTACTACTGAAAACTATCTGAAACTGTATAATACGCTAATCGTGCAATGAACATTGTACAGTTTTGTTATATGGGCGTCTAGTCAATTATGAGAAACAGTTCGAATTTGCAAATCGATTTTTCAACATTATAGCTAATTTGCCGAGAGACAGAGGGACTCTCTGTTCTATCAAATTGCATTGCACCAATAATGTTTTTAGTGCTCTTTTTTGGTGCACTTTTTATCGAATAGTTCACCAGGTCACAACATTTGCTTTCTAAAAAGACAGCGACATCAAACTGAATTACCATGCATACGCTGAGTATGCATGGTAATTCAGTCCCCGGCGTGTCCGGTATTGTTTTTATTAAAAGATTTGCGATGCGCGTTGCGGCTTAGCCCTTCACGACAAAGACATCAGTATAATGTGTTCTAAAGGCGTCCACGAGGCCATCGTTACAGTGGACGTATCTGAAGCTGGGAGCTACCTTGATCCAGAATAGGTGGCCTAAAAGTCTAAACAATCAGTGTTTGAGTAGAGGTGAAAGTTGTTCCCCGGGCTGATTTAGCCAGTCGCTGCTATTGGGGTCTAGTTTGTGGAGATTGGCGTCTGAAGTACTCTCTTTCACTGCTCTAGTCATTATCAAGGCACTTGCCTGAGTTGCCGTCAAAGTGCCTGGCCGGATTCCAGTACAAGGCGACTGACTCGGCCATGAATGTTTTGATTCCTTTTGTAGCGCCAAGGGCTTACACGGTAAAGAGTAGGTTGACAGTGTTGGCTAGGAAGTCGACTTCCCTAGCACATCATCCAAAGCTCCCAGCCCTAGCACATTATTTCTGTACAGCACACATATGCTCTGGAGCCTATCTATCTATATCTACGAGTTAAGTCAGCCCCCCCCCCCTTCTAAAATAAGAGCATTTCCATGCTATATTGAATGACCGGCTTTAAGGGCCATTCTCCAGCCGTTTGAGAAAGGCCTTACAGGATCACTCCGTTATCCTAAAGATTTCGACAATTGAAGCACGCAGCTTTCTGTGTTTGGTGATGTAATGCTGATTTCCCCTTGTGCGCAAACCGCAGGGCGCGAGTAAGTAGACGAACGAGCCCGGGAAAAGATTGCCTCCGGCAGGGCTTGGCGCAGCACGGATGCCCTTTTAGTTCTCTGACCGGCAATCGCCTCTACATGCAGTCCCTGGCGGGCAATTTCGGGCAATATGACACCCCGTGCCTAGTCATAGCGAAGATTGTTGTTGGCAGCATCACAGAATTTCTGTCAGTGAATCGATAGCTTGATCTTAATCAGCATGAATTTACTGAAGAGCGGTTGTCAGCTTCTAGAAGTGTGCCGTGCCTGTGCCTTAACACGAAATAGGAAGAAAACTTTATACGCCTTAAAAGAGGCTAGAAAACGACAAAGGTGCGACAAAGACGATAGAATACAGGCGGACCCAATGTAGGCTAGCGGTAGGCGAGGGGCATCTTCTTCAACAAAGAAAGAAGAGCGTAGACAGAAAGCCATGAACGAATTAGCTTTCTTTGAACCCGTGCCGAAGTGCCGCATCTGAAACTTGAATCCTCCCTAAATCATCATGAAGGTTTTATGCTCGTATCTGCGTATAACGAACATTTTGCTAATCGGCGAGACATCACGTTACTCCCTGAGAATGCGCATTATTGCAGTCGCGTTTCAAAAACATTTCCCATATATGATAGGGCATTATCTGCGAATGGTATATTAACGTCTCCATGGAGTGTATGGCAGCATTTAACCGGAACGATGCATGTGCGCTTTCATACAGGAGAAAGCTAGCGCAACGTTAAGGAGGCGTGAACAGAAATTACGTTCATGTGTTGTTGTTGTTGTTGTTGTTGTGGTGTAGACTGCTAATGACTGCCATTGTTGCTGTTGTTGTGTAGACTGCTAATGTTTTTGTTGCCTTTGTTGTTAGTACCTCAGTTAATGTTGCTGCTGCTAAGACGGGATTAGAGCTGCCTCTGCCGTACCCTTATTTTTCCTGTCTCTCCGGCGTGTCGCTTATATACCAAACGCGCATGGCAATATATTTGGACAGCACGGGATAGCTCTCCATGCGAGTAGAAGGCTGCGTAGCTGCTCTCGACTTAAGTCGCAGACAAAAAGTAGCTTAAGTTTGCGTACTTATAAAGACGGTGGCGGTTGGCGCGATGGCGCACGGCGGTAATTAATAATTCAGATGAGAGGGGCATACACAAACGTCGATGCCACAGTTTGCCACAGGCATGGGTTGAGCAGCAGGCTACCCCCGTCACTAATCTGAGGGACTAGGCGTGGTCTCGGGGACTAGTGCGCTAGTCATGGTTGTCGTCTACCGGGGTGTCGCCGGTTCGATTCGCCCTGTTGTTAGTCGAATTTTCTTTGAGCGATGTTCACTGAGAATAGATAGAATAAACCATAGACCGCTGAGAGTCAGCGGCCATGCTGCCATAAGGACTGTTGGGGAAACTATAGAGATCTTAATATGTCCGGTTCTCGGTGCACCGAAGAGATACTTCAGGCTAAGTTCCAAGCCCGTAGGGGACGGAGGATAGTCTAAAATTACAAACAACCTCCTCATTTTTTTTTTGCAATTCTTCTATCCCCATCACTATGACACACTCAAAAGTCTTTAGGTGTACTACGAAATGTAGTTTAAAGTACCTATTTGCCATATATACGCGTTTGCCCTACAACTTTCAAGTTAACCCGACACATTAATATGGAATAAGTGGGATGCGTAAAGTTTCGACGCGCTTACGGTTAGATCTGCTAGCCACCACAGATACTAAAAAACATATAGATACGGATCGTAAGACCAGCAAATTAAGATTACGGATTGCGCGGTGTCGAATAGATCGAGGAAGCATGGATCTCAAGTCGAAGTCATACAGGCCCTGTAATAAGCTAAATAAGGTCAAATTCATACAGGTCCTGTAGTAAGCTAAATAAGGTCGAAGTCATACAGGTCCTGTAATAAGCTAAATAAGGTCGAAGTCATACAGGTCCTGTAATAAGTTAAATACGTCTGACCGAAACCAGTTGTTCATGCATAGCGACAGCGTGGCACTGATTGCTCTTCTGTCTGTATATTCTATTATGGAGCATATAGCGACTTAATACTTTTGTATCTCACAATGTATTGAGTGTACTCGCTTTGCACCAACACTGCTTACGCGTCACATTAACTGTGACAGATTACGTGTGACAGATGACACACACTGAATGACCTTCAAATGTTATTGAATTCTTTTTTCTTATTAGGATTATCATAATTTTGTCGTCGTATTGGTTTGTTAGCCTTTCATTTAGTTCACCATTCTAGGGCCTCTTACCTTGTGCGTTGTGCGGCCTTTTTACTTTTGCACGCGCTCAGTTTTTCAATGGCGAAGTTGCCTTAGATGCACGCACACTACGCGATGCGGCTTGCTGCAAAGTCTCTCGGCGGATCAGTGGTGAGAATTGCATTGAGCTTTCAGGGAAACTGCCGCCCGCCCGTCCGCCCGTTAAAACGCGGGCGGCCTTCCAGATAGCAGCAGAGCTTTTGTGACCATTCACGCAGCGACCGCAGGCAGGCAGGCAGACAGCCAGCCAGCACTTGGTGGGCAATCGGTCGATAAACCCAATAGACTCGGCCGTCAAGGGATGCGGCGTCCTTGTGGGGTGTTTGCAGTCGCCCGGCGTCCGAGTTCTAACAGGAAAGCTCGCCGCTATCTCCCCCCTCTCTCGGGAGAGAGAGCGAGAGAAAAAGAGAGAGCGTTTTAAGTACCCTCATCATACGCCTCTTCCTTCTCACTGGTCTCTAAGCAACGGTCTCCCGTAACGTCCCGCAAAGGCTGTTGCACAGATTCTTATCAACTCATTAAGTGTTGTACGAAACGCCTTACGCAACGGCAGCGTTCGGCGCGTTCGACTCGAGCATCGTTACGCAGAGGCGAGTAGTTCTCGATTAGGCACATCTACCTGCGGCCATTCCTGATTCCACACGTCTAACCACGGCGCTCGACACCTAACCGGTAGTTCTACGGGAAAGCCGACCCTGCCTCACTTACCCATTTTTGTTTTCAGCTCCTATGCCAACCAATAGCGGGTTTTCCGCTCTATCTGGCCGATGCATCGGGCTTGCTAATCTGCTAATAACGGTGATTTGAACAGCCAGAGAACAACTGTAACTGTGCCTGCGGTAGAGAGCTCGCTAAAGCAGAGCTCTCCTACCGCAGGTTGTGTTAATATACTTCCACAAATGCCGCGATTTTGATTTAATGTCATTAAACTTCGATTTTTAATTGGAAGGCCTCTCTGGCTAGGCAAATAGCTTGTGACTACCGATTTCGAGAGTAGGAGTACGCCCTTTTTGTCTCAGGCGTCAAACGTTTACTATACCTTGAATAGAGCTCGCTAAGACAGAGCCTTCTACTCCATCAGCCTTAACTTCCAGCGCGGGGCACGCGATTAGCAAGCCCAAATCAATCGTTGACGAACTTAATCTACATTTCGCTACGGTTGAACAAACAACTATAAACTCGCTCAATTCGTGTACGGATGGGCACATTCTTGACGAACTATTGCCAAAAGATACCAAATCACTTTTGTTGCCTCGGGTGCAGGTCTCTGATGTTGAGTACGCGACAAAGAGCTTGATGACTAGGGATGACTAGTTGGGGTATGACTAGTGAAATTATGGGTACTCCGGCTTAACTGTAATACAAGAACAAAGGGCGTCCACCGTCTAATCTCAGTTGTTAACTATAATTCAAATGTCTTGAAATGTTAGTGCTACTGAGCTTAACTCGTTATTTGATGGACATTGACTTTCTCTCGTCAGACCAATTCGACTTTTGTTATATAAATATATATATATATATATATATATATAAATATATATGTCATCTAGGGTAACAAGTGCTTGCTACTTGAGGTTCTTTTCATTTTTAAGGGGCTGGAAATGACTGAAAGCAAGTTTTTTTAACGAATATAGGAAATCAAAAGCAACGCGTGAGCCTGGGCGTTGTCGTCATGTAAAACCCAGCAGATGCTTTTTCAGAGTTGTGGTCTCGTCTTCCGCATCAAGTCATGGAATCTTCTTAAGCATCAACGCAGTACTTCTTAGTGACTGCTGAGCTATGTACAATACTCATGATAAGTGATTTTTTGGTGATCGAACGGTCAAAAGCAACTTGATTTCGGCAGAATCTTGTGTTGATTTGATTGACCCCTAGCTCACCTGCACCTGCGTGTGCCACTCCAAATGTTGCGCTTTTTTTAATGTCGTTACCGAAAATCCATAATTTACCTCTGTAACAATTTGGTGTAACAACCGGGAGTTTTCTGAAACCACCTTAAGATTCCACTCAACAACATTTTTTAGCCTTTTTCTGTAAGCCCAGATTTATCGAAATGCATTTTTGCTGTCAAACGTCACAATTACGAGGTGCTACTGGCAAACACGGCGAAACTGATATCAATATTTCGATATCAAAATATATTTTCTACTAGTGAATCGACGATTTTGTACAATGATTTCTTGTTTATTTTGTCAAAGTTTTCATTTGTTAGCGACACAAAGTTGCCCCTAAAGCTTACGTCGTCGTTGGCTGTGCTTTGAATTAATGCCCGGCCACCAAGAGCTTCTTGCACTAATATTCGCGTCACATAAATACCTTTTATTTTTTTGAACACAACATACTAAGTGTAAATGTGTTGGTTATCCATTTGAGGATTCCTAGAAATTGTGGAAGGGTCGGCGAAGCCTCCTTATTCAATACGCGTAGCAGAATGGCGCTTCACACAATTGCGAAATATGGTGCGTTACGTAAACGCTCAATCTAGTGCGATCTTTCCTAAACCTGATATACACCAGAAAACCCTGGGTTACACAATGAGTCATAGGTATGAGAGGACGCATAGGTCTTTGTGTCTCGTAAAGGAGGTGGCATGTTGTGGCCCTAATATGTCGTACGCTCTCATAAGGGCACGGTATATAGCATAATGCTGAAAATTACTGATGCCTGGAGACGACTCCATGACTCGATTGATTCTCTGTTCCGTAGGAAAAGTCTCCGCAGTTCGGCCGAGCCCTTAGCAGTTCTCGTTGCTGCATACAGTATGCGTGGTAGTTCGGTAAGAGCCCGGTCCCTGGAGAACCCGGCTGCAACTGCGTAGTCCACGCCTTCGTAAGAAGATATTCGATCGATTTAGGTAGGACGTCAGGATACTTCGTAGGCAGGGTAGTGCGTCTTTGATAATAAGAGCTGTATTTATTCTGCCCCACGAGAACGTTATAAAGACGTGCTGGACGTCAATAGCGTCAGATCGGGTAGTGCAGCCGGCTTGCTTTCGGCGCCGCACTTTTCTGCGCTTCAATTATGTTTGGCACTTTATATCGCAATCTATTTGATTCAATTGATTTGCGTTTACAAGATGCTTAACGTACGCATGTATTCATACACACATACATTAATTGCAACGATCTTCGATTTCTCGAAGCTCCATCGTAGTGGGCGAAGCAATGCAAAACCGCTGATGCGTTTGGCAGTTCGTCGCGTGATACTTAGCGCATTTTAGTGAGCAAAACCGGCTGCGGCATTCATTCATCACCTAGCAAAATCAACGAGTGAAACATTCCAGACATTCGTGCACAATGTACCTTGTGGATACATGACGACTAGTAAGTATTATTTCGTCCCATTAGTTCCTCCATTCTGGTGGGGTGCATATTTACGTGCGCAACTTATTATACATTTTTTGACACTTTACCTTGTCCTTCTCGCAAAATTGCTGGAAACGCTCAGTAACTAGTGATTTCACCCTAATTTGAATTCGTCAGCATAGAACGTATTGCCTGGTTTTGCTAGGACTGCTAAGGCGGAGCCAGCGTCGTTCAGTCGGATAGTACGCTGGTAGAGTTGGTCATGCTCTTCTTGCAACCTTTTTACGGTCTAACTGACAAATAAGATGCTCATTTCCTCAAAATGTTTCCCAATGTTACAGCCGTTTGTGCTGTGTTCCCGTAGTTAGCTTTTTCCCTGTAGTAATATCAGTGAAAAACGAGCGCATGACAGAAGCCCGTCAAACCCTGTCGCGGCGGTTTAGCGAATGTAATAATGAACACGTCGTCCGGTACTGCCCCAGAACCGTATTTAGTCACAAAAGAACATCTCACATGAGTGATTTTTAGAGATCTCAGATAAGTGTTGCTTTTGTTGGCCATTCCAACCTGCCTCTTAGAAAGTTTGGAAAATACTAAAAGCTGCCTGAACAACAATATGTCTTCGGAAGGGTCAGGTAAATAATGACAATCTTGTCTTGTCTCGACAAGCTTGTCTCATTACCATACTTGTGGGTTGTATTTTTCGGCGCTTGATGCGATTGCACGAGAATCTAGCATATGCGGCGTTTCATTAAATATACTGTAACTTCTAAAAGGCATCGTATATGAAGGACATGAGCGATCTTCCAGGAGGTCAGCGCTTGCAGGTGGACGCCCTTATGTGAGCTGATGGGTCGGTTTTATACCTGTCCTATATATATATATATATATATATATACAGGTAGTTCAATAAGTTCTTAGAATGAAAACCAAGAATTTTCCAAATCATGTTTTTAAATTTATCTTATTCAATATACTCCCCGAATTGCTCAATACACTTTTCCCACCAAGATTTCAGAGCTTTTATACCTCTTAAGTAGAATTCCGCGTCTTTAGACTGAAAATAGGCATTGACAGCAGCCTTAACCTCTTCATTGCTGGAAAAACGCTTTCCACCGAGACTATTCTTCAAATGTCCGAAGAGGAAATAATCAGAGCGGGCCAGCTCTGGAGAATAGGAAGGTTGTTCAGTAAGTTCGAACCTCAGTTGGGCCAGTTTTGCCGATGCTTGCCGGGACTTGTGTGCAGGAGCATTGTCCTGGTGAAACAGGACAACCTTCTTCTGCAAAGCGGGCCTTTTCACGATGAGTTATTGCTAAATGGCAGTCTAACAGTCTTGCCTAATATTTTCCTGTGATCGTTTTACCGCTCTAAAGGTAGTCGACCAGCATTATTCTACGTTGGTCTTAAAAAACTGTAGCCATCACCTTTCCGGTCAATGCCGTTGTCCGCACCCTCTTCGAAGGTCCTTCATCAGGTGCACACCATTGGCAAGATGCTTCTTGGGTCTCGGGAATGTAGTGATGGACCCAGCTTTCATCGACGGTCATGAATCTGCGCCAAAAATCCGACGGATTGTTCGACATCTTGGCCAAATTTCGCTGTGAAGCGAAAACAGGCGCGTTTTTTGGCCTTGGTTGAGCAAATGCGGCAGCCATTTTTCTCTGAGCTCTTTTATCTTCAAGTTTTCGTGCAGGATGAAATGCACACTACCCAAACTGATCCCCAAGGCCTCCGCTATCTCCCTAATGTTCACTCGCTTATCTGCGGCAACGATTTTCCGCACCTTTTCCACGTTTTCCTAATCAGTTGCCGTTTTTGGGCGTTTTGAACGTAGTTCATCCCGGTGCTCCTGCGACCTCTTTTTAACTCATTAATCCAGTTGGAAACAGTGGCAAAACATGGCGCAGAGTCACCGTACACCTCGGCTAACTCAGTTTTTACTTGGGTCGCATTCCAACCTTTGAAATAAAATGCTTGATAACCACTCGAAACACTTTTTTCTCCATTTTTCAAAATCACGCCGATACGTTGCACGGGAAAAACGATCAAACGAAATCGCAACGGCCAATCACCATAATATTTTGACTGCTGGCAGTCGAAAGGTTGCAGTTCCTAATAGCGGTGGAAGCGCGCCAAAATTCGAATTCTAAAAAACTCATTCTAAGACTTTATTGAACTACCTGTATATATATATATATATATATATCGGTATTTGAGATCCTCATACTCTATCACAGGAAGTTGCCGTTGGTCTCCTTAACATGAAGGTGGCGGTTTCAGCAGTATCCAGATGATATGGTCTCACCTCTCTCTAAAATTTAGAGCGCTTTACCAAAGGCTAGTTTGATCGCACTCGCCTCAACAAAACAACGCATTTACTAGTGTCGTTCCTACCAGTTGTTGAAGACTAACAAATGATGCATGCTTCACCGAGAACGGCAGCTTTCAACAAAGCCGTGGAAGCGTTGCCTATTACCATGCATGCTTTGCTAAGGCTTATTTATGTAGGTGAGCGCTGGCTATTCTTGTTACATGAGATCCTCGTGTTGCTTTTTGACAAAGCTCGTTTTCAAAGAGACATATATCACTGCGGCTATGATTTCAACCCACTCCCACTGGGTCAGTGCTGGTCTCGATGGCGTTCACCTTCATTCAAGTTGCGACGAGACCTAGTTCAATGACTCCGCGACAGATGTCTTGTATATTTAAGCTCAGAGTTTGTACTCTTATAGCCATCATCGTGAGTGCGACGTTCTGTGCTTGCTGACCAGTTTTTGTAGGCTACCCACTGCCGTCAGTAAGATCTGTAGGCCCATATATCTACATATCTTTGTGGGGGAGGCTCCTCCTGCCTTCGTAGTCTAATGGACGTGCGGGTTTCTACGTACATATTAGGTCTCCGTAGTTTAGTCTAAAAAGTTCAATTTCCCAGGTTTTGCTACTAGTAGAGGTAGCTGTTTTTTAGCCTGGTTTGGTCTGGCTTGTAGGGTGCTGCGAGCAGAAGTTGCCGTTGTTTATCTCTGGTGCAAGTCACCCGAAGGCCCGGTCAGATTGTCGCCTGGGGCGGCCGTCTCAAAGAGTGAGGACAGGGATGAGTGGAAATATGGGGGGGGGGGGGGGGTAAAAGTGGGACAAGAAAGAACAAGTGAAAGGTTTTGAGGTCAAAACTCGGGCTTGAATATTTTCTTCCCTTAATTGCAATGTGCAACCACTACTCACATTTTCCATTGTGCCGCTTAAGGGCCATTCCGCAGCATTCGAATGATCGCATGTGGCGACGTTCGAATTGCTGCACGTGGCAACGTTCGAATTGCCTCCAGTTTCACTGTGTTTAAAAGTACGAAATTGGACATTTTTCATACGGATGAGAACAAGGGAAACTTGGTACTCGCATGCATATATGTATATATATATATATATATACATATATATATCACCAAAACTCTAGGCCTAGAACTGATAACACTATTGGATTCAACAGCGTCTGCTCTATTAGTAATTTCTTACTCCTTTTCTGCTGAATTTGCTCCAGAAACAGCAAACATATTAATAACAGAAAAGACCAACACATACACAAGCACACTATTTACTGGATTTTTTTTGTTTCTATCTGTAAATTTGCAGCGCCTGTCAGGCAACATCAGCCTGGAAGTCTCAGTTGTTTGCTAATGGAGAAATTTGTATTAGCTGGTAGGTGCCCAGCTTTGGTGCCCGAAGCTCTTCTGACCCGTAAAAGAAAATCTAGTGGGAACATCGAAGAAAAATTGCTACCCGCAAACTTGTCCGACAACTTGAAACTGATTATGCAAATACTATGAGGACACTCGGTGGCTTTGCATTGCCTCAAAGATAATCAGCACGCCGACAAGATAGTGCTCAAGTAAACCAGACCATGCTTGCAAAGTAATGTATTTGCTGTAGGAAAAACACGTCAGAAAAAGTGCACTAATTAATATATGCCATCTGTATGCAGCGTGGACAGATCATAAACTGTCTGCTACAGACTACTGATATTTTCGAGCAAATTTCATGTATACGCATAGCGCAAAAGCTCGCTGAATACCATACGCGACATAGCGGCGTAGTTTGCCTACATGTATATGCTAGATAACCGTGGACATCCTCCACGTAGCCGGCTGACATTTGTCGGGGTCATCTGGTATCGAGACGCTGCGGTTCAGGCTTACAGGAAGGATCTGCCAGACGGGATTTCATACGCGATAGCTATATTACCTAACAAAATGTCTCTTACCGACATCATTCGTGGTAAGAACAAACTACTATTACCGAACGCTCACTTAGTTGGGGCCGTCTCGAACAGAACGTCATAGCCTCAAACGCCCTCAGAGTTTTGGTTTCCTCTAGTTGTCGCTGTCATTTTCGTCGTAGTCGGCTTTGTTGTTATTATCATGTCTGTTATGTTGTGATGTACGCTGTAGGGAACGGAGAATGCCTAGAGTTAAAAACAACCTTCTTAAAAAAAACGTTTAATTCTAGGCGCCGTCGGATTGGACAGCTCAAATCGAACCAATCCTGGATCACCGTTACTGCACCGCTACAGTCGCGTCACAGCGCTAACGGCGGAGGGTGTTGACCTGTCGACAAGACAGGCCATTGACTCGACTGACGAAAACAGCCAAAAAGAAACGGAAAGAGACAGACCATCAGTCGCGCGGTCGCTGTATCGTACAGGCAGGCTTAGTTAGTGTGTGAATGTGTCAGGACTGTCGCCACCCAGCGCGAAAGCAATATTGCAGTAAACAAGTTATTGCCTTATTTTCCCGATAGTACTTTTATACTAAACGATTCGTCCATGACGAACTATGCTCTGGTTATTCTCTGGTTTCATTGTTATTCGTCATAGCTTGTTGTTAACATACTTAGTATTGCAGCGGCTTTTCCTGGTTGTGGTCTATCGACACCGACTCAGTAGGTATCGATGTACCACTGCCGAAGGAGTCTGCTTACTTGTTTGCTTGTCCACGGGGGCAGCTGCCAATCGTGCAAGTACGCCCCTTGTGAGTGAGGTCAACGTGAAGAAAAAACAGACGGAACACGAAAAGAGCGGAAGAACAAGAAGGCACGGCGTGGCGGAAGGCGCGCGTCGGCTTGTATCAACAAAGCCAACCCGTGACAACGCCACTGGAACGAGCGGCAAGAGTGTGCTAAGGGCAACGCCACAGCGGCGGTAGCAGCGGCTGCACCATCAAAAACACCGCCACTATATTCGAAGCGAATGAGCCGATGGATGACAACACGCCAACGGCAAGGAAAGCGGCAGCTGCTAAAACACGGCCAAAGTATACGAGACCACTGCAGAAGCGGGGAAAGGCGAGCAGACCAACGTTGACTTTGACGCCGTCCGACGGACGAGGAGCGGCAAAATGGAGGAACGGCTCCTTCGGTATGCAGGCATACAGCGCACCTGAGGGAGTGGGCAATCTCAAAGTGTATGCTGGGCCATGCGGAGCGTTGAGAGTAGCACGGCTGGCGGCAAGCAGGATGATAGTGCCGTGTTCTGTGTGGTGCTGAGGGATGGCGACTACGCAGGGCCATGCATGCTTTGGTAGGGTGCAGCAGGAATAAATTCTGGCTCAAGCGTATCATGTTTCGTCATTTTTGCTGCGTAGTCAAGGGCGCTAGCGCGCTATTCATGGTCGACATCTTCCGGGGTGCCGCCGGTTCGATCCCTGTTGTTCGTCGAATTTTCTTTAAGCGGCGTTTATTGAGAATAGATGACAAATCATACCGCTGAGAACCAGCGGTCATGCTGCCACAATGACTGTTGAAGAGACCCTAGATAAACTCAACATGTGTGCCCCACCTTACTTTGAAGGTATACCTCTGGATAAGTTTTAAGCCCGTAGGGGACGAAGAATGGTCTAAAGTTAAAAACAAACTTCTTAAAAACAATAATATATATATATCAAAATGGGTGGCTGTATCTTTCTTTCGCGGACTGTATATGCAGAGTGTCTAGAAGATTTTTGAGAATCGATAATTGGTATTGTAGAGCTCATTAAAACAAATTTGTTTTCCAATGGTCTCTAAGAAGTCTCGTTTCGGAGTGAGAGTTTAATTACTACAATTTGTGACAAGGATGTTTTTGCCCGACATAGGAGCATAAAATATGCTGTTGCGAGGCAATTAGTTATTCTATACAAAAACTAAGCACATTGTCGTGTTCGTGAAAATGCTGCTTCTTCCGAACACATATAGCACATGAGTAGAAAATGTGACATAGCTGTTTAAAAGAAAATTTCCGAAAGGGAAGTTCTTTTAATAGCCTTCACGTCCAATACCTCAAAATTCTTCAATAATTTATTAAAATCATCTTTGTAAGGTACAGAGTCAATGGTCAAATGGGATACTAAAAACACTGCGAGGGGCTCCTTAGAGAGATTACACGTAGGCAGATTGCCCCGTGATACTTTGTGCAAAAGGCCTCGCACCGAATACATTTACATGATGGATGGGGGTCGTGGGAGCCGTGTTACGCAGCGTCCCGCACAGTACGTGGTGGAACCCGTGTACCGCAAAACGAGTCACTACGTGGCGGTTTGTGCGGCCTAGGTTCTTCCAGGTGCTGTCTCGCATGGCACCCGTGTCAAAGATGTCCGAATCGATGTTTGCCATCTTGTGTTGCCACATGCGGATGAATTCATTGTAGGCGGGAGTCTCTGGCAGGCTGAAATGTCTCTGCAGGAAGGGGTCGAGTTTGGCACCATATTGCGGGTGCCCTCCACCTGGTGAGGGAGGGCGGCCAGCAGCACTGAGAACAACAGAGGTTTCAGGCTGTGCAAAGCCCGTCGTCTGCAGGAAGGGGTCGACTTCGGCTACGCCGTCGTCGATAGAGATGGGGTTCTCCTTGAGGATGGCGGTCAGGAAATGCAGGATGTTAGAAGGCACACCTGCCTCAGCCAGCTTAGCGATGACCTTGTCTTTTGGGGTCGAGTCGAAACCTAAGCGGATGTCCACGTAGACGGCGTACATGAAAACGCAGATAGCCGTGTGGTCAAGATTACGGAAAGCAGCTTGTAGCAACAGCTTCTATTTGCAATGCCCCTTCAAGAGGTTGGGAGTTTGGGATTCCCCTTCCCTTTTGGTATCACCGACAGCAGAGCGCTGCTCCAGTTCGAGGGAATGCGGCCGTGGCGGAGACAAGCGTTGAACAGGCTTGTCCAGCATAGTGCCATGACCATGGCCTCCTTTAGGTGTTTGTTGCGGACGAGGTCGGATCCATATGCCTTGCTGGAGCAAAGACGCCGGAAGGGCTGTAAGGACCTCCCCGACGGAAAACTCGGCAGAGAGAAGGTCTCTCATCATCTAAGTTGGCTCATCCCAGGCGGCGTAGTATTCCGGCACACCTCTTGGCACAGTGTCCGCTGAGGCGAAACATACCGCGGAAGTGGCCGGAGATGATGCCTTGTCTAATCGGGCAGGTCCTCCTGCCCGACCGAGAGAGCCACTTGTAGGGCTGCTCCTCTGCCGCTTGCAGAAGACTTCTTGAGCAGGACGGCGAGCGGCCTCATTCCAGGATACCGAACGACCAGGCGGGAGGCGCTGAGCTGGGCTTGACGAGCAATTGCGCCGATTCGGTTAAACCACGGTCTGCCTTGCCGGGGGCTCTGGGAGGCTACTGAGGGCCTGATGACATTTACCAGCGTCTCGCAGTACTCCTCGATCGCTGAATCGTGCCGGACTGGGAACAGCGTGGCCACGTTTTCCAGGAGACGACGCGCGTCAAGGTGCCTGGGGAGGGCCTGACGTCGTGGAGTCGCAGTTAGTTGCCGAGGGAGCCACACTTCAAGGCCCACTGGCGCATGCCATTGTATCTGCTTGCTTTCCTGTAGGGGGTTCTGTCAGCCAAGTAGACAACTCTATCAATGCCTCAAAATCATAACCCTACGACCATTCACAGCTCAAACTAACACGTTCAGGCAAATGCGCATGGCGATCATTTTGGTGCTAAATCTATGTCAACGCGAGTGGTTGCGGAGTAATTAAGATTTTTCGGCGAACATGTCGAGATTGAGGGCATGCATAAATGACTATGTGGCGACGTTCACTACCGCCGACGTGTCGCGCGACAGCCGCAACGATATATATATATATATATATATATATATATAGTGCGTAGGTAGAAGCCTTAACCTTGCGACAGAAGACTTGAGAGCAACCAAATTCTTGTGTCAGAGGCTGTCGCTCGACATTCAACGAGGAAATGCAGCGTCTGTTTGGGTCACTTTGTTAAACTGGGCTAACCCCCTGGGTTAGAGAACCCGTTGTCTCAAGTTTGCACCGAGACAGTTGTCCACTTCAAACTGCTAACATAGCGAAGTTATATGATCTTATATATATATATATATATATACGAACCAAAAATGGCTGCTTGTTTTATTTTACACGACTGTAGTAGTAGAAAGTGAATGTAAAACCGAGACAATACCGCATCTCACTCAAATACTCGCTAGGTGTGTCTATAATACAATGCATGGAACTATATCATCAGATACAAACACATTTCTCTATTTTAATAAATAGTTCAAAAAACGGCTGACGACCTTTAAAAGATGAATATCAATAGCCTATGTTCCCTAACTTGTTCTCTCGTACGCGTTGAATGCGGTGCATTTTGGTACTGTGGGCAGCTACAAGCATCGCATAAAGAGAAAATGAAATTGTGCAGGTTGTTATCGGTTGCCACTGCTCCAATGGCGCACTCGCACTCAAGGATTGGCCGCTTGCCGATGGAGAGCAAGTTGAGTTTGTACCAGAACTTTTGCTCCGTTGTCATTGATGTCTCTTCTTGGGGTGCGACCTTTTGGCAGCACATCACGAAGCGCTGCTGAAAAGCGCTAAACGCCGGGTCTGCTGTACAAAATCCCACACACAGCTTTCCCTCAAAACGTACACGAGCGTTTTCAGGGTTGAAAGTGCCATTATTAGCAAGATAGGAGGAGATCCACGATACGTTCGGCAAGCTTAAAGTTGTTCAGTGTCGGCAGAGAGATAAAGCGAAACTAACTTTTCCCAAGAACGCGCTCAGTCCCTACAACTCTTTCAGCAAACGCCCTAAACAGATTACCGTATATGCTTGCGGGATTCGTTTGCCCCCGTATCGACGAGACAGTACACCGCTTTCAGCTTTTGACGCTAAATGCTTTGTTGCAATTCCGCCAGCAATACTCTCAAAGAATATGCGAGATACCGCCGCAACTTTTCACCACTAACCCATGTTAAACCAGATTTGGGAGGAGCCTTTGTGCTCATGCCGTCACCTTGCGATCTGTTACAGCCTGCACGCACAAGAGCCTTCACTGTCTTCACTTAGCGGTACAGTGGAACTTCACAATCCAGGCGCGAGCTGTGTGTGCCGCCGCTGCAGTGACCTTTGCAACAATGTATCGCTTGTGCGATTTTAGGCGCTCGGTTTATTTCACCCAGCTTAAACCAGAGAGCTCCTTATCATAACATGTTATATAGTTATATATAGTTATTATATCTGTATATTGGGTATTCTATATATATATATATATATATATATATATATACAGGGTCATTCAGTATTGTACTTTATTCGAGGTTTGATAGAACTCGGCAAGAAAATAAGTTTTACCTATGAAGGGAAGACGCGGAAACGTATTGCTTAGGAGAGAGAGTGAAGTTTATAAAAGTAGTTTTTCTGCCTTTTTTCACATACATAGTTGTGCGAAATCTACGTTTGCATGAGAACCAGTCAACGCATAAAGGAACCGATTACACTTCACTAGCCTGCGTAGCAAAAAGCGATTAAGAAAAGGCATAAAAAGATGGTAATACCCAGATTAAGAAAAGGCATAAAAAGATGGTAAATTTCATCCTCACTCCTAAACAAAACGTTTCCGCGACCTCCCTCCATAGGGAAAAATTCTTTTCTTGCCGAGTTCTATCAAACCTCGAAAGAAGTACAATACTCCCTGAATGACCCTGTATATGGTAGGGGGCAGAAATTCCTGTGGTTTTTGGCCGGCTATATTCAAACGCACGTACTGTCGTTGCTATTTGCCGTTTGTTTTTAGGCAACTCCACTGTGTTCCTAAATACTTTCTATTAGCGCAAATAGATGCTTTATGGAATCAAACGCAAGCGGGCAGCGACACAGATTGTGTTCGGAACTGTTATTTATTTACGCAAATACGCAATTCATCTTAAATGTTGTTAAATAAATTAAATAAGATATTGCTACACAAGCTGTCCGTATTGATACATATGCTACAGCGGTATATAAATGTATATGTTTTTTATGCATCCAAGACTGGTACTTCGCACAATATAAGGATCTAATTAGAAGCTCTTCGTTAAGATTTCAGAAATTCAGTTAAAAACATAAATGATAAAAGTAAACCAATTATCGCTCAAATATGAGCTGGTCAAACGTTGATTGATTGATTGATTTACTGTTTGCTTGGCATGTATACCTAAATGCACATGTCACCCTTTTATATCAGGGGCGCTTAGAGCGGCAGCATATATATTACCTATGCATTTATATAATCCATGTCTACTTTAATACCTACTGAGTATTTGCTTTCCATTGTGACAATCTCTTCTTTGTAATATCGACCAGGTAATTTCTAACATTTGGTCTTAGAGGTAGGGCCTCCGACAGCTCTATATCTCTGCTCCCCCCTAAGGATATACATTCTTTAATAATATGTTCGATTGACTCATTCTCTAGCCCACATGCTCGACATTCTGTACTTTGCCCCTCCTTATATTTAGCTTTATGTATTATTGTATCCAACATCCCTGCCTGTAGTTTTGGGAGAACTGACGAGGAAACATTTAGAAGCAATTGGGTGCGTTCTGTTAAATATTTTACGACATGTGGCTCTAAGGTGTGAT
Organism: Dermanyssus gallinae; assembly: GCA_003439945.1. Lineage (NCBI taxonomy): Eukaryota > Metazoa > Arthropoda > Arachnida > Mesostigmata > Dermanyssidae > Dermanyssus > Dermanyssus gallinae. Next base: position 59,939 of record QVRM01005107.1, read on the forward strand.
ACTGAACGACCAGCCTTACATTTAGAACTCGTTTTAAATATACTTTCAAAGGCAGATTTTCAAATTTTGAATAATATATAAAAAAAAATGGCGTTTATTCCAACTACCTCAGAAGTATTTTCGTTAAATATCTAAGAAAGGATTGTGTGTATTTTTGCGGCGGGCGACCCGTAGCCTGACAAATGAATTGCTCTATGAGATTATGACAACTCCATGATGGAAGCCTTAACAATGTGATCTAAACAATTTTCTAACTATTCGTTGTTGCGAATTTTTTTATCGAAAACAGAATCCAACTTGTGGTGTACTTGCGTCGTCCCCCACTGATTCAATGAAAGTGAATTTGAATTTATTTAAACTAGGGACTATAGAGTACTTACAAATAATGTGGTGGAACACAACTTAGTTTGACCAGCCAAACACATTGTGACCAAAATTCATTTATGAATATATATAAATATATATATATATATATATATACGTTCTTCCAATAAATAAGGAAAATGAACTGTACAAGCAATTACGTTAATGTGTAGGTACACATGTGTTAACATTGATCCTTTTTGTAGAGGCTACATGTAAAAGATGTCGCCATACAGGTGGCCCCACATACTTATTTTACCCCGTAAAGCGTAGTCCATTGACCGTTACGTTCGACTAGCAGCCGACATTGCCGGGGAAGTTACTACTGGTCTGAACTGAAGGTCTTTGTACTTGTTTTATAATCTGATGATGACGTTGTTTTATAATCTGACCATATAACTAGAACCTACGTAAGAAATAAAGCGTTGATTTAAAATAGCCTGCCCACCTTTGAAACGACAATCGAAGTTTCCGAGCGCCTCTGAACTCCGCTTCCTAACGTGCCAACTAGAATCAGGCCTATTTTAAGCAGGTGCCGCATGTGCCAAACATAAGTTTAGTATAGATCATTTTCACAATTAAAATCAAAAGTATTAAAAACACATATCGTCTGCTATAATTAGTGTTCCAAATCTAACAAATATAATAAACAATATTGGTGTAGGTGGGCGTCACATGGCGCGCTTTAAACGAGCTATCCATCGCCGAGGCAGGTGGAATTAAATATAAATCATAAAGATTGGATGTCTTCATGCTGCGTACACGGACTTTCAGCTTTAAGAACTTTGCGGCCATTGGGATACGCATAACATATATTGAATAATAATATATTGAAATCAAAGAAGCATATCTCACATTTGGTCTGATTTAACTCTAAACCGGGTTTTCACTTACTTTACCCGGTGTACGCGTTCATAGGGAGGCAATTGTTACCTTATACATATAATGAAATTAAAGCGCACCTAAAAGAAAAAATCTACCGGCCTTAACTTTGTTATAAACATGTTGGATTAGATATTGTGCGGGGTTCGTGCCATTAACTTATATTTAACTTATATAGCATGAAAGTGTACAAAAGAGCTGTTGACTAATGACACGAATATGTCGGCCATTGATATTGGCATGTAACGTCATGTCAATCGCCGTTGTTAGCATTTTTTGCAGATTTTTTATAGGACAATTTTTTTTAACGTTCTGACAACCACATTTTAGACGCTCGTAATAGCCTGAGTTGCCTGTGGCACGTCTAAATGCATCTATCGTCATCGTGGAGTATGGATTTATACAGGTTTTCTCCAGCAGAAGTATGTAGCAGCAGGACAATGACAACGACGTCTAACAAATTCAACCAGCATGGCCGGGGCTCGAACTAGCGATTGTTTTGCTAACTGTGGTTGCCATGGCAACGGCCCGTTTCGAACGGTGCGTTAGCCGCCTAAGCCACCGCCACTACCAAAGTGCCTAAATATATAAAAAGTACCTAAATATAGCTCAGACATATACATGTACTTTGTCCTATAATCTAATGTTTCTCGTCTGTAAAATCTAGTCAGATACTTATGTCTTCCATTGCTGTACTGGTCTTCTTCTTGCACTTATCCGATATATATATATATATATATATATATATATATATATACAGGGCCAGCCAAACACTGTAATCACGGCCGAACTCAATAGTTTTTGAGTAGTTTTTTTTTATCAAACCTACCGACAACAATAGTTGGTTCTATCACTTTGAGCTGGAAACAATGCGCGACAGCATGCAACAAAAGCATGCGTCGCCAAAGAAAAATTCGAGCTGTGCACTCAGCAAGCAAGGTGATACTTACCGTCTTTTTCTAGGTCTAAGTTCGATACTCATCGAATTCCTCGAGCACAAAAAAATCATATACATTGAGCATTCTCACTTTACCTGCATTGAAAAACTGTGAAACACTCCGTAGTCTACGCAACTCTATAACAAGCAAACGGCTTAGGCTTTTTACAAACGGAGTAATTCTGTTTCACGATAGCGGGCGCCCACACGCCAACACGACGACCACTTATCATCAGGTTGTTTACCTTGTCGATGAGTTCAATCGTGACTTTAGTGTCGCCTGGCCTGGTCATCGACCATCACTCAAATACTCCAGGCCTTCACAGAATCGAGCACTCCATGTTTTCTCTGGTTTATCGGACACACCGAGTCCCCCGTATACATCCACCATCCGGCAAAGAATATCGGCCGATTGAATAAAAAATCAGAAAATATTTAATAACACCTTTTGTTATAAGAACGCAATGACGTCTCTGACACACACTGCCGCGTCAGTGGACGAGACACACAACTGCATGTTTCTCTCCTTTGTCACGCGGCATGTTTAAATTATATCCGGTTTTGTTTTTACGATATTTCTTAAATTTTCATTCCAGCGCCACATAGGTATATATATATATATATATATATATATATATATATATATATATATATATATATATATATACTCAATTGTGAGGTAAAGGCTACATCATTATCGCATTAAGTTTACACACATTGATACTTATTGTTTTCAGCTGGACTCGACATGTCATTCGAGAGGGACAATCCAGTTATCTCTTCGTAAATAAATTAGACAGGCAGGCGCATGATAATTCGTACACGCTTGAAAGCATAGTCGACAAACGCACTCTGTGTAGTACACGTGAAAGTTCGTATTCGAACAGACCAGGCGATGCCAGCCATAAACTGTGTATCTAGTACGGACGTGGCAATTGTCATATGCAAGACCATGCCGGAGGTAAAAGGCCCTGAAACTATTCGGGTCTCTAACTTTGTCGCACTTGTTTTACTTTTTGTTTCCCACTCAGAGATGAAGGTCTCGAATGATATTGTATGCACGCGGCGTCTTCAGCCTCAATCGAACTATTCCAACAACAGATGCACAGCCTGCGTTAGGTACATAAAGCGGCCCCTTACTCGCATTGGCAAATAAAGTATTTGCTTCATGTACATTGTGAAACATTGTTAAACAAACGAACGTTTTCTCGAGTGAGATGTTCCCGGGTTCTGTCAAGGCCATATATCAGCCTTGGAACGATTTTGAGGTAAAAGAGCGCTACTGCCGTTGGGAGTCGCCTATCTCTACATAAAGGGACTAGGGCTGTGCGCACTATCTAAGGAAAAAATTGTTCTTAAACTGAGCGTATATATGCAAACTGCATATATATATATATATATATATATATATATATATATATATGTATATCCTGTTTGCATATATGGTTTTGTGTTTGATTGAAAAGTCAAACCACTAAACTACCATCTAATTGATTATGACTGAACGCCGCTAAAATCAGAATCCATCCTAATGGATGGAATACGAAAACAGTATATATATATATATATATATATATATATATATATATATATATATATATATATATATATGTATATGTATCCTGTTTGCATATATGGTTTTGTGTTTGATTCAAAATTCAGAGGAACTAAATTTCCATCTAATGGATTATGACTGAACGCCTCTAAGTCAAAATCCAATCCAGAGTCCATAACATTAGCATCTGGAATGTATATTGTTTATTCTATAGTTGTGTGAGTGCGTAACTGAACAATACGAGCAAATTCAAATGAAGTCGTGAAGGTCTTCATATAAGTTTGTTTTAAAAGGAGATATCCTAAGATCTCATTTTACTAAGTTCTCATCATCTTGGTGTTTATACATGTATCTTTTTCTGTTAATGCATTGTGTAACTTATATTAATTAAAACAGCACGCCACATGTTAAGGCAAGCCCACTGTCGGATACACTTAGACTTAGTTATTATTACCCATTATCTTGGCTTTTATCCACCTGAATGCAAACACTGAACCAAAAAAAAATAGGTCGGCTGGAGTTACTAAAAGTTGTTTTTAAAGAAGAAGAAGCTCTGTTTGATGCGGCAGTAGTTAGTGAAACGTGGCAAAAACATTGTAATCAGGCATCTCACTCCAAAGGTGGTTTGTTCGCGCTCGGTTTGTTCCTATGGTAATGCTCAAATGTCGAATGTTTTAATGTAGGGCTGTGTATTTTGCTAACGGCACCCTATTGAATACACTAGGCGAGATGTTGTTGAAATGCACCTCACCCCTATCATTGTTATGGGCGATGCAAATGTTCATCTACTTTTAGTTCCGCAGCCTAGCGATTATTATTAAGAGAGGGGGGAGGGGTAGCAGCCAGGCCCTCATGGTCTCGACGCACCCTCACAGGACGGATTACAAAATGGCATCCCCCTATCCAACCGCAGGTAGACATGCGGGATGATAGTCAGGGATAGAGCTGATTGAAGGAGAACGGCAGAGACGCCCCTTCGATGTAATGCCAAAGTAATACCGAGCCTGGGGGGTGGGGAGGAATCCGGGTTTAATGGGGTTGCGAGTCTCACACTAGTCACGCAGGCTGCTAGTGGCGCATGTGCATCATGCATTCCCGAAACCTCCCAGAACAAAAAAAAAGAAAAAAAAGCCTAGCGATTATTCATCATTTTTTTCATAAGAACGTCACCCTTGTAGTGGATCGCATGCATAGACCACGTATTTTCAATTTCAAATTGCTTGAAGTTTACTACCCAGCCTACAGTTCTTGAAACTTGCTCTTTCCTGAATATTACATTACGGTGTTTCTATCTCTTTCCGACAACTTCGCGGCTACTAAATCGTTAGCCAAATCGGCTCCAAACCTGCCTTTGACGGTTCGTGCAAGGCGGGTCAGTTTTCCTTCCTACCAGGTTTACCAGGCGGCTGCGTCGTAGGGTTAATAAGTTCCACCGCATACATCATACGATAAAATCGGTGGACATAAAAACCGCCTATTTAGACAGTCGCCACTACCTTAATGCAATCCGCGCAGCGAGGACAGCATTCTATCAAAACTGCTTTGCTTTCTTGCGTAACGACTCCTCTAAACGCTGGAAATTCATCGACGGGCTCTGTAGCAGACTACACGACGCAATGGACTCGCCGTCGGCGTTATTAGATAGCGATGATAAAACCTTGGATATCCTAGCTCACTTTCCCACGTTAAGTGGGGAACGTCGCTCACAACTCGAGAAAAATAGGGATATGAAAGGCTTACTTGATGAGATGTAGAAATTAAGTTACAATGTATTTTTTACTCTTTACTGTCTCTGTTTCCGAGGTTGCAAATCTTACATGCGAATGCGTGTAACGTCAACTTGTAACCTTTTTTTGCCTCCAGAACGATTGTGATGATTGATACGTTTCTTCCAAGCAAATACGTGTATGCTAGAAGCTCAGGTTAATTTCCTCCTTAATGACACAGATAAGTTCGTATTACAACTGCTGCTGTTAAAACTCCAATTTCGATGCCTGTATATTTAGTCAATCAAGCTCTCTGCTTTAGCCTTGCATGCCAATTTAATCTCCTTCTATATCTTCTGATTTCTAGAAAAAACATTACTTGAGAGTGTTTTTTTGTGCGCATTATAATCGGTCTTCTAATGCGCACATTATCATTTGTTCTACAGAAACGAAACCAGGAAATTAGCAAGGCATTTGTTATTAGGCAACCCCGTCCTAACCCGACTGCGGGAGCAGGGCCAAGAAAATCGGCTAGTTTCAGCTAGATAGTGTCAGCCCTTGTTGAGCGCTAAGACGCAACGTATTCATGTATAATAAGTTAGGCATTAGCCAAAAAGAACGCTCAAAAGGAATATGTACACACAAAATGCGTACACGTGAAAATCAAGTACAAATTGAAATATTTTACAGCGCTCAATTAGTTAAACTAAAGAGTGGCACAGAACGAGCCAAAAAGCGTCTTATATTGGCTTCTTGTATGCCATGGATGGATACGGCCATAAGTAGTTCAGTAAACGTCATCGTGAGGTCAAAATGACACACTATTGCCATCAAATAGCTCCATTGTTAGCAAATTGTTGCAACAGAATGATCAAGCACAGGGCTCAAATATATCATGTTTTTCTAATGCGTTAAATATACACTTTTGAGATGTCGAACACAAGATCTTCACGTTTAGACTCGAACTTGCAGTCGACCACACAAGAATCCAGAGAAGTATTGCTCGGTCGCTACCCAGGCCGTGGCGGCGTGGTCTAGGGGACTGGTGCGCTAGTCATAGTTGTTATCTACCTGGACGTCGCCGGTTCGATGCCTGTTGTTGCTCGAATTTATTCTGAGCGACGCTCATTGAGAATAGATGATAAACCATACCGCTGAGAGTCGGCGGTCATCCTGCCACAAGAAGTGTTGGGGAAACTCTAGATATTTCAACATGCCCGGCCCTCGGTGTATCGAAGATGTACCTTACGGTGAGTTCCAAGCCCGGAGGGGACGGGGCATGGTCTAAAACTAAAAACAACCTCCTTAAAAAAACACCCATCCCTATGTCCACTGCTTTGCACCAGCAGCCAACAGACAGGTTCTACATTAGGTCCTCTCGGAGGTTGCAAAAAATCGTCTCCTTACTATATTTTTGTTCCCCGTAGTCTGGCATCTAATATCAGCACACAAATACATGTTGCCAAGTTCGGTAACATGCTATTACCAGATGCAACCACCCAAGATCTACTGCTGTGTTTGTTTACAAGCTTGCGAATGCACTTATTACTTTCTATTTGTATGGCGTTTCTATTTTGTGGCGGGTGGTGGGTAACTTACGTTTGTGGTATATTTTTTGACTCGCCGAGGGTCTTTCTTATAGGACAAGCCTATGTTCTTTTTGAAGACAGTCGGTATATAATTGACAACCGACGTGGCATATTCATACAAATTTTCAATAACTCAGTCAACAACTAGTGTCAGTCTTGAGGCGGCCGGAAAAATTTTTAATTAACAAGAACTGACGATTAGATTCTATTCGATCGTGCACATCCGCCAATTTAAAGAACAGCACACTTTGACTTTTAGAGATTAACACAGATGAGCACAAACAAACTTTCGCGATAGAAATAGATGTATTTGATAGTCGTAATTTGGCTATACAGGGTCATTCATATTGGTATGTACTTATTGCGAGGTTTGGTAGAACTCGGCAAGAAAATCGTTTTTCCCAATGGAAGGAGGACACGGAAACGTCTTGTTTAGGAGAGAGAGTGAAGTCTATAAAAGTGATGCTTCTTTGCTCCTACATAGTAGTGCAAAATCTACGTTTGCGGGAGAACCAGTCAACGCATGAAGGAACCGATTACACCGGCGTGTTCGGGGGAAATTCTGCACAACAAAAAATACTTCACTAGCTTGCGTAGGAAACATCGAATAACCAGATTACGGAAAGTCATAAAAAGTCGATATGTTACGTTAACGCTTTTGCATGAAAAATCGTAAAATTTTTCCATTGCGACCAAAAATGTACGTCCAAAAAACTACTCTCACGCAATAGCAAATTTAATGCCCACAATATTCGGTACCAAGGTGCTGCGTTACGTAGTTGTCAAGTAACTAAGCTTTTTCGATAGTCGTAGTTGTTATGTTTTACGTGCAAATTTTCACGTTTAGAACCGTAAAATTTTGCCAAGACGTTTCCGTCTCCTCCTTCAACTAGGCCGTAGTAGGGAATTGTAGAGCCTGTTAAAGCAATTATTTTTTCCAATAGAACATGGTCTCTGGGAAGCCTTGTTTCGGAATGAGAGTGAAATTACTACAATTTGTGACACTAGTGTTGTTGCCCAACATAGGAGCATAAAATGTGCTGTTGCGAGACAACCAGTCCTCCTAGACAGAAACTACACCGTCGTGTTCTTGAGAAATTCTGCTTCTTCCGAAGAACATGTAAGGCTGGTCAGAAGATACGACACGGTCGTTTAGAAGAGATTTTGCGAAAAATTAAGTTCATTATTAACTTTCACACCAAATACCTCAAAATCATTACCCTACGGCCACTCACGGCGCTTAAAACTAACATATTCAGGCAAATGCGCATTTTATGATGATTATTTTGGCACCAAACTTATGGCAACGCGAGCTGTGGTTGCGGAATAATTACGATTTTTTGGCCAGATGTCGAGATTGAGTGCATGCAAAAATGACCTAGAGTACTAGTAGATAATTTTTGCATGCACTCACTCTTAATTACACCGCAATCACGGTTCGCATTGCTACATATTTGGTACCAAAATGATCGGTATGAATATGCGCATTTGCCTGAATGTGTTAGTTTTGAGCGCTGTGATTGGTCGTAGGGTGATGATTTTGAGATATTGAACGCGAAGGCTAACAAAAGTACTTAATTTTTGCTGAATATTTTCTAAACAATTGTTTGATTGATTGATTTACGCTATTGTAGACGTATACATAAACACGGAAAATTATGCATATACAGTCGACGTTATTGGTTGGTTTTAAAACGCTGTGGCTTTGAGTTTCAGGCTGGGGATTTTATATTTTGTGTCCATAACTTTCAGATCAGACAATAACATGAAATCACTAGTGCTGCCATCAGGATTCTTTTTTGATTTAACGGGATATCATAGTCGACCGTCGGACCAGATGAAAAGTTTTCCCTTTAAACATGAACATTTGGATATACATACAGTCCCTGAAAAAAATATAGGGCCACCCAAACACAAGACAAAACAACGATTGACCGCTGACCGATGAAAGCTCGTCTTGACTTTGCCCACGATAAAATGTCATGGACCACTGAGTGCCCACGATACGATGTGATGGACCACTGAGTGACACAGAGCGCTCTTTTCGAATGAAAAAAGTTTAACTTTGATGAATCGGATCGATTTTACTATTATTCGCACGATGTCCGCAAGGAAGAACGAATTTTGTCAAAACGTCACTTAGGTGGCGGTCAGTGGTGATCTGGGCTGCTGTCGGATATTATACAAAGTCGTCGATTGTGTTTTTAGACGGTCGTGTTTATTCGACGCGATACGGGGATTTGCTAAAAGAGCAATCGGCGCATTTTAAGCTGATGGGATGGCCAGACTTCGTTTTTACACACGATAACGCCCCGATTTACACCGCCAGGCTTATTGGAAGCTGGTTCGACCAACGTCACATTGAATTCCTTCGCTAGCCTGCACTCTCATCTGATCTTAATATGATCCAGAATGTGTGGAGCTGGCTCGAACAAAAAGTTTACACGGATAAAAAACAATTTTCGAGGCTTGGGACGAGCTCTTGCAAAACGGCATCCAAAATTCGTTTAACACTATACCAAACCGCACTTTTGAGATTATCTGACTTAATGAGAAATTCACTGAGTACTATGTATAGTCTAAATGCCGTGAAATTAGCCCAAATGCCGTTGATCTGCTTAATTAATTTGTTAAAACAGGTATCTTGCTAGTGGCCTTATAATTTTTTCGCGGTGTAGCTGTGCCAAATGTGAAAATCTCGTGGTTCAAAGTAATCCGAGACCCCAAATGTCGATAGAAGTCTTCGCTGTTACTCTGTGAGCATGTATCACTGTGATTTTAACACGATTGGTTATAATAAATGTGTGAAATGTAACAAAAATAGGTGGCTCTATATTTTTTTCAGGGACTGTATATGCGTACGCATTACTTGCTTTAGGCGCAATAACCTGCGCCTTAAATGTCTGGCTGACTTCGCAGTAATTGCAAGTAACAATGAACAACATGAAACAACATGAAAGTATCCGGCTATTGTTACGAGATGCCTTTCTGTCTATTCATTTCGGTATGCAGCGACAATGACGCTGCATTAAGCAGAGCTGCTCAATTAGGACCATCAATAACCGTTACAAATTCCGGTGGGGTTTGTCAGATGTATTGTCCAAGTAAATGTGACGAAAAATCCCGCCTATACAGTGTGTCCCTATAAACAGTAATATTATAGACGAGTACATGTAAACGAACTACGTTGCTCTCCTTTCTCAAAGCAGCAGAGCACATTATCAATTGACGATTAGTAATGTGGAGTTGGAAGGACGAGGATGTCCCCAATGAGCGCCCATGTGCTGTCCGAAGACCTAGACACAACACACACCCAGAAGCAAGCAGCAAAAAGCACAACTCAACTGAAACAGAAGAAACTGCAGCCGAGATCAAACAGGCTACATTACATGGACATCCTGTGCATTCCAACGTGACGTGATAATGTTTACATAGATATATATATATATATATATATATATATATCAAAGGTGTGAAGTCAATCGGGGTCATCAATAACAATTGCGAAGGTCTGCCTGCTTGACAGCAACGCCCGGAGCACGTTCTCATGGGAGGCCATAAACAAAACATCTGTAGACGTGATCATTTCCCCACTCCCTACTTACAACGTATTCTAGCGTGGCACGTAACAGATCAAGCACCTACCTTAGGAGGTGGCGAGCACTACGCAGAGCCCTAGGCAACGATACCCTAAACAGGTGGAACTAGCAATAGAAACCTGGCCGGGCCACTAAAATGGTAGAGTCTCAGACAGGGCTCGGTCGCCTACCCACTCACGTAGCTGTTAGCGATATGCGATGGTTGCTTTTACCAAGATCTACACCGCATTAGCAAAGCTAATTCCTCCTTATGCCCCCCCCCCCCCGTGTTTAACTCGGAAAAGCTGACGACGTAGAGACGTTCATCACTCTGTCGAAACTTATGAATTGATCTTAGAAGTAAAAATAACTGCCGCACAAAACCGAGCTCTACAAAACGAGAGTTTACTTTAATATTGCTTTACATTACCTTTCCGTATTGTTACACAAGTAAAATACATTACACATGTTCATTCATTTTGTCCCGAACACGGCACTTGCCTTCATTAAACATAAATAGACTACGTCATATATGCATTTATATGGCGAAATATAAACACCGAACTAAAGCCCAAATTACTGGCGCTGACCGAAATGCATCATGACGTTATTTGGTGGGGCAAATGAGGCCGCAAAATGTACAGCGACAATCATTGCACGAGTTATGAAATATAGTCCAATTGCACTGCTTGTAGTAGAAACGGTGAACGAAAAAAACAGGTGAAAACGTTGGCGCTGCTCCAAGAGCGGCTCCATGCATACATTGTTCAACATTGCCGGTGTTCCGTAGAACGCTCTCGGTACCGCTCTCATCTTCTGCTCAAAACCCCTATGAAACTCTCGCAGCAGTGGCGTAGACGTTGATAAGAGTTGAAAGCGGTTTACAAGATTTAAATCTATAAAGTCTCGATGAAACGGCGTCTTTCTCAATACGATTTAAGTAAGCCTTCTAGGAAGACCTAAATTTGAAATGCGGAAATCTCAAGAAAACGGTACTGGATCTACCTCCAACAAGGGGCAAAGAGGGCGGCTGGGCCTTTGTGGTTTTGTAAGTTCAACACTACCGTGACTCTAAACGTCAACCTACTGATGACGCATTTGCTTAGTTTGACACATTGCATTTTCCCAGTTAAGCTCTATAACTTTCATAATATAGAGAAAAACAAATCATTGCTGCTGGAGCTGCTATCGCTTGATCCACACACATTACGCGCAAGCATCAAACTATCACTGCTTATGCAGGTTCGGTACGGTCAGTCGGTATATATGTAGATATATGTATATACGTCCTGGACACGGTATATATGTATATATATTTATATGTGTCTTAGAAGTGGCCTTTAGTAGCTCGTTGGCAACACTGAAGGAGGGCGTACATATTCGTAAAGACGTGGCTGCCTTTAGCAGAAAACATTCGTCAAGCAGGCTTTGTCAGGACCTTAGCACGTCTAGGACAGCAATACCGCGTGAACTTACATCAACCACGTCTCACTGCTACCGTGACTTCTGTTGTCATTAAGGTGATTACATTGCTTTGTGTTTTTTTCCTATTCTTCTTCATTTGCTTCTTCTGCGTTGTCTTCTCCTCCGACTCCCGTAGGCCACTCTGCGGACATTGACAATGGTGGCCGCCCCCACAGCAAAGTCATTCGTAGAAACAGGCAGAAAGAGGAACCGCTCCTGTTGCCTGCTTATGAGTTCGTACGTATGGTAATAATGACAAGTGCACGTAGCCGTAGGAAAACAACAGTGCAGAAAAATCATTAGAAATATTGCTAATACAGGTACCGGCCTGCAGCACTGTTGTACTGGTTTTGTTATCTTCGCTATGGCTGTTATCACCGAAGACCTATTATCACTATCATCTACTTTCTTAGTCGCACTATTTTTATTTGTGCTAAATATATATAACATACGTTAGTACACCATGTATTTTGTTCCTTGCTTGCACGTTTGAATTTACGATCATTTATGTTTATTATAAACAGGCACTTTTCCTGTATATGCTTACATATCACAAGCCGAAAGAAAACGTGGCGACCGTCGGCATTGTGCTCATATGCCGCAACAACTCTCTGAATTAAATATCTGGCTCCTAGTTGCCCAATGGTGCCTAAGAAGCTTTCCAAAATGTTCCAGTAAGATCGGTTAAACGAGGTCACAACAGCTTTGCGTACCGCACGCGACGAGAAAAAAATATTGTGCAATTTAGGGAACGGCACATTCTTTTAGTTTGTTTTAGCCAATCTGGAAAGCGCTTTAAAAATTTACAGGACTACACTGGTTTACTAAATCTTCTCTATCCCCAATAAATCTCATTTCAGTTCAGGGATCTCTTGTCAGAAATGAATCAGCTTCTTAGGCCTTTTTTATATGCAAGTAGTTCACCTTGGACTCAAATACGTGCTACACATCATCACGCAACAGCGTGATTATTTCTAAGTCTTTACTGTCAATCGTTGAGAGGAAGGACGTAAGATCGTGCGTCACCCGAATAAAATAGCGATCATTTTATTTCTGCGTTTGAGCTAATTTTATAATTATTATAATTATATTGAAAATTACAAATTGTGTTGTTGGTCTACATCACCATAAAAAATTTAAAGTGAACTAACTATTATACCTTTGAGGTATCACCAACTACACAGTTCCATGTTGACAAAATTCCGTTTGTGCACACATTTTAGTCGGACAGCGGCGTGCCATCGGCGACAGCTTAATGACCTAAGGGGGCTTTACGGTAGCAAATAGGTAGTAAAATGTATGCGTGCAAACACTTCAGTTTGTCGCTGTTATTCAATACGTGCAGAACTTATTTGGGGGGAGGGGCTTCAAGGACTTTCCAGGCTTGTCAAGTACTCTGACACTTTTAGTTATCTCGCGTAATATCGCATGGTAAGCATTTATGTCTGTTGCCACTAGAGAATCACATGCAACTCAATAGGTCAGCAGTTTAATTGAAAGCTTTACTGCTAATTTTCTTTCAATTAGCTGTTGCATGTGTAGTACATTAAACCAATATGTATATATATATATATATATATATATATACACACAGGGAGTATTGTACTTCTTTCGAGGTTTGATAGAGTTCGGCAAGAGAATAATTTTTCCCTATAGAGGGAGGACGCGGAAACGTCTTGTTTAGGAGAGAGAGTGAAGGCTATAAATGTAGTTATTCAGCTTTTTTTCTCCTACACAGTTGTGCGAAATCTACGTTTGCGGGAGAACCAGTCAACGCATAAAGGAACCGCGTTCGGAGGAAAATTCAATAGCTTGCGTAGCAAAAAGCGAATACACAGGTTGAAGAAAGTCATAAAAAGTCGATATGCTGTTATGTCGTACGTTAACACTTTTTCGTGAAAAATCGTAAAAATGTTTCCATTACGACCAATAATGTATGTCCAAAAGACCACCCTCACGCAATAGCAAAGTTAATGCCCACCACTTTCGTACCAAAGTGATGATGCTGCGTTACGTAGTTGTCAAGTCACTAAGCTTTTTCGATAGCCATATCGAAAGCGAAGACATGCATATTTGCATAGGGCGTATGAGAAAGTTAGGTACATATTGTGAGGTTTGGTAGATATCAGCAAGAGAATAATTTTTCCTAGTGGAAGGTGGGAGCGGAAACGTCTTGGCAAATTTTTACGATTCTGAACGTGAAAACTTGCACGTAAAACATAACAACTGTGACTGTCGAAAACGCTTAGTTACTTAACAACTACATAATGCACCATCACCTTGGTACGAAAATGATGGGCATTAAATTTGCTATTGCGTGAGAGTGGTCTTTTAGACGAACATTTTTGGTCGCAATGAAAAAAGTTTACGATTATTCATGAAAAAGCGTTAACGTAAAATATCGACTTTTCATGACTTTCCTTAATCTGGGTATTCGCTTTTTGCTACGCAAGCTAGTGAAGTGTCTTCCTCCCGAATTTCCTTCCTCCGAACACGCCGGTGTAATCGGTTCCTTCATGCGTTGACTGGTTCTCCCGCAAACGTAGATTTCGCACAACTATGTAGGAGAAAAAAAGCTGAATAACTACTTTTATAAACTTTACTCTCTATCCTAAACAAGACGTTTCCGCGTCCTCCCTTCATAGGGAAAAAATATTTTTGCTTGCCGAGCTCTATCAAACCTCGAAAGAAGTACAATACTCCCTGAATGACCCTGTATATATATATATATATATATATATATATATATATATAATTTGCTTTTATTTGCTTGACAAGTGTGTGACTACATATATCACCCTTTTCTACTAGGGACGCATAACACTGCAGCTAATAAACACCTACCCTGCACTCGTACATGCTTCTAGTTTATGGGTTATGCATCTTTCATCGAGCTAGCTTCGTTGTCGCGAATTCGGGCTTCGTGATTTCGAGTCGTTCACACTCTCCAACTAAATGAGCCCGGGATTTCTTCCCGCACACCCGACAAACCGCTGCCTCTGACTTCTCACAGCATGCCCGCCGTGGTCTCATATATAAGAAACCTTGTCTCTTATACAATCGTAGAACGCTGCCTCATGCCTTCTATGTGTCCACGTTCTAGCAAAATTCTTTTAAACTAGTTTTCTTCATCACCGATACCCGTTACAATCTGTGTATGGTGCACTTATCCTACTTTCACTTTGCCCGCTGGCTACATTAGTGTCTGCCCATTCTTGACTGCTGAGTTAGTAGCCTCGGAGTATCTTGCCGCAAGTTCCACGGCAACTATTCCATTTTGTTTTCATTTAAGCACCATTGCCGTTTTACCTCCTGGATGCTTTGAACTGTCCATTAGCCATTTAACGCCCTAAACTTGCTCTAATACCTCAGCCCGCCTTATACTTATTTTTGAGTAAATTTTGACATTCTTCTATCTATCCGAGAAACTATAATATAACGGGGCACCCCAATGAGAACCTAACTCATTTTCTCAGAATCCCCTCTGGTTTGCTCCATAAGCTCGAGCTATTATGCATCACGACAGTGTTTGCAAATGCCAGCCCTGGCACATATATTGCTTTCTAAATGTCTATCATCTTTAACATAATTAATTTTGTGTCCTGCGAAAAAAACAAAGTTAATTAATTTAACAATTCTCCCCCTCGCTAACCTGCCACTCAAACGCAGCGCTTTATATCCATACATATAGACTACCGGTGATAAGGGTGGCATTCCCTGTGCTCCGAACGCGTGCGTACACATTGGAGCCAAGGTAGCAGTGCCGATGGCAACTACTCGTACTGAGGTTGCTCGTTAGGCCACGACGAGTGCGACTTGGGCGCATGACCCGCATGACAGCTACTTCATGCACAAACTACTAATATCATACGATGACAACAAGTACAACTGCTGATACTATAATTTCTTGCTTTTTCTTAAAAAAGAGAGGCGACTCGCGAAGCAAACAGGCAAACAGCAAACCGACCGGCGCCGCCAGCAGGGACTTTCTCAGTCCCGCGATCTCCTTCTCGTCATGTCAGGAACAGCAGCGACACTGCATGAAACTTCGACTACGTGTTTGTAACGTGGTTTGGACTGACAAACAGAAAAACAAACACACCGATTGCTAGCAACGTATTGTCCTAATGGCCCAAAGTACTATTCTATAGTTATCTGGGCCATTAGAGAGTGAAGCTTAATCAAACAGTTAGGGCCGAGTCCCACACTACTCGAGGAGGGGTCACCTTGCACTCATAGCAACTGTGCGCATTCACCCTTTTCCTCTTATATATATATATATATATATATATATATATAAGGGGCACCTCTGACCTCCTGTTTTGCCTACAAATACTTTTGAATAACGCTATGCAACGTATAAACCGTACCTTTATTGACCGTATCGGAGGCTTGTTTAGCTTTAAACATTAATACAATCATATCCCCGTATCTCCTAGACATCTCAACAATTTGAAATAGGAAACAGTTTAATCGTTCAACTATATATTGGGTGTGTAGTAGATTTCAATACACTACGCATCTTCCATTTAAGTGTAGGGGCGAATATGCTTTTCTTAGAAGTGACAGTGAAATATATATACAATAGATGAGGCTGTCGGACATCACTTCACAAAGAGTCTGATTACAGAGAACAGTTTCTTTATATATTCTCCCTAAACTGAACAACAGGAAATGTTTAGAAAAATTTGCTTCTCACATCTAGCGTCAGCTCGCAACGGAAAAATAGATGAATGAACTAAGTTCGCAAAATTTAAGAGTCCCATTAAAAAACTGTTTAGCTATTTTCCCTGCCCCCAGATATCGAATTGCTATAGAGTTCCCATGTTTACAGATAAAGGTACGCTAGCGGCTGACGTATGGCCAGTATCTGGCTGTGCTCGATGTGGTGGAAGAAATCGGCAAGAAAATAGTTTTTCCCAATGGAAGGAGGTGGCGGAAACGTCGTGTTTAGGAGAGAGAGTGATATTTATAAGAATAGTTATTCTGCCTTTTTTTCTCCTACATAGTTGTGCAAAATCTACGTTTGCGGGATGCACAATGGAAGACACTTCAATAGCTTGCGTAGCGAAAAGCCATAACCAGATATATCCGTTAACGCTTTCACGTGAAAAATCGTAAAATTGTTCTGTTATGACCAAAAATGTACGTCCAAAAGACCACTCTCACGCAATAGCAAATTCAATGCCCACCATTTTCGTACCAAAGTGATGGTGCCGCGATACGTAGTTGCCAAGTAACTAAGCTTTTTCGACAGTCACAGTTGTTATGTTTTACGTGCACGTTTTCACGTTTAGAACCGCAAAATTTTACCAAGACGTTTCCGCCCTCTCCTTTCATTAGGAAAAATTATTCTCTTGCCGAGTTCTACCAAACCTCAAAATATGCACCTTACTTTCTCATACACCTTATTCAAGTATGCATGCCTTCGTTTTCGATATGGCTATCGAAAAAGCTTACTTACATGACAACTACGTAACGCAGCACCATCACTTTGGTACGAAAATGATGGGCATTAAATTTGCTATTGTGTGAGCGTGGTCTTTTGAGCGTTCATTTTTGGTCGTAATGGAAAAATTGTAACGATTTTTCACGATAAAGCGTTAACGTAAGACATTAGAACATATCGACTTTTTATGCATGTTCTTAACCTGGCTAATCGGTTTTTGCTACGCAAGTTAGTAAATAGTCGTCTGTTGCGCAAAATTTTCGGCGTGCGCCGAACGCGCCGGCATAATCGGTCCCTTCTTGCGTTGGCTGGTTTTTCCGCAAACGTAGATTCTGCACAACTATGCAGGAGAAAAACGGCAGAATAACTACTTTTATAAATTTTACTCTTTTTCCTAAACAAGACGTTTCCTCCCCCTCCTTCCATTGGGAAAAGTTATTTTCTTGCCGAGCTCTACCAAACCTTAAAATAAGTACATATTGATATGAATGATCCTGTTTATATATGCATATATATATATATATATATATATATATATATATATATATATATATATATATATTTAGATATATGAATGATCCTGTATATATATACATATATATATATATATATAAAGTGTGTTGCAAAAAATTAGCAACTCATGTTCTTTTGCGATAATTTCGGCTTGGTTTATTTGAATGGCTGGAAATTTTAGTAGTAATTTTAAGACATTAGTATAGTGTTGATTTCATTGCAATCTCAAAATCGGTTCATACAAAAAATAAAAAAGTGTGAAAAAACAGTGTTGCAAAATATTAGCAACAATAACATGCTAACAACACAGCTCTTGTTTGTAAAGGATAGTCGATACTACAGCTGATATTCGATCCCAGGGATCAAATGTCAGGAATATTGTCTAGCTAAATCAATCGTTATATAGCTGCAAAATATTCTACAGCTTAGTCGTTGTTCCGAACTAACGACGAATCTTATGTTTAAACCATGGGTCGTACAAAGGATCTTTCGGATAACGAAAAGACAAGAATTGAGGCATATGCTGAGCTCGGTCATTCAGTAACTGCTATAGCAACCTAGATTAGGACGGCATAAGAGCACCATCAGCAGGTTCTTACACCCTGGAGTGAACCAAAGGTGCAGATCTAACAGTGGGCGTAAGCCAGTTTTGACTATTCGAGATCGGCGAAGGATCATACAGTTGGCTACTCATGACCAAATGTCTTCTTCCAGGATCAGGACTACTTTGGGAGTGCCAGTGCACCGAACCACAGTGTACCGAGTGTTAAGTTCTGACAAAAACGTGCGATACGCGAAAAGGAAGCTTATGCCGCGACTGCAACCGAAGCACATTGTCGCACGGCGTGAATTTTCGCATAGATACCAAACTTGGGTTAACGAGTGGAAAAACATCGTCTTCTCGGATGAAAAGAAATTTAATCTCGATGGCCCTGACGGCTGTCAGTACTATTGGCACGACTTACGGAAGGAACCTAAATGGTTCTCGAAACGTATGGCCGGTGGTGGCTCTGTGAAATATTGGGGCGCGTTTGGATATAATGGGAAGTCTGATCTAGTCGAGATTGTGGGCCGAAACAATTCTGACATGTACCAGCGCATTGTCGGTTCCCAGTTAGAAGCCCACTTCAGAAGAATTGGGGGACCTGACGCAGTTTTTCAACAAGACAACGCCACGTTTCATACCTCGGCTAGCACTATAGCCTTTTTTCAAGAACAAGGAGTGCCACTTTTTGACTGGCCGGCATTAAGTCCAGACCTGAATCCTATTGAAAATCTTTGGGGACATTTGGTAAAGCAGATTTACGCAAATGGTCGACAATATAATCATTTGTCGGACCTCAAAGAAGCTGTCCAGCAAGCATGGACTAATATTCCACTTTCGTACTTACAACAGCTCATTAACTCCATGAAAGACCGAGTTTACGATTTGACTTCAGAAGAAGGGACAAAAAACCCGTTTCTAGAATAGGAATATGTAGTTTTAAATGAGTCATACAGCCCTGCTAAGAATCGAATACGCTGTAAGGCGCTATTGTTGCTAATATTTTGCAACACTGTTTTTTCACACTTTTTTATTTTTTGAATGAACCGATGTTGAGATTGCAATGAAATCAACACTATACTCATGTTTCGTCATGTACATCATGCGCTTAAAATTTCAAGCCATTCAAATAAACCAAGCCGAAATTATCACAAAAAAACATGAGTTGCTAATTTTTTGCAACACACTTTATATATATATATATATATATACATACATATATATTTACCTCACAGCGTCGTTGAATACTTTCTAGAAGATCTACCAACAGTTCAAGTAAAATGCTGCTCGGAAATATCCAATACGTGTATCCAATTGACCTTTCGCGAAAGTCATGAGGGCCGTCTATACAAACAGTATCATCGCGGTGATCTTGTCAATATTGACGCATCTAAGCACGCGAACCATGAGGCTGGCAAAATCTTTTCAAGCAAATTGCCTCTCAAGTAAATCCAGCTCCCAAATGCGACACATCGCAGTTGTCCGTAGCAGAAGAACACTTAATGCTTATCCTATAGCACAGCGGCCAAAAGGCACCTGCAATCTGAGAGCGTCGCGTGGCCAGTTTCCCTCCTTCCATGTATGCTTATGTGCGCATTCATCCTACAAGTGTTTGCTCTGTGCGCCTTTAATTCGAAATATCAGAAACTGCCTCGCAGAAACTAAAATTTGTTGTGGAGCTCCTCTCCTATTATAGAATTGGTAACCAATGTTTCAATGTGTCAATCATGAGTGGCCTTTGCACTGGACAAATAATACTGTTTTTGTATACGACTCGTATATTTGTATATATAACACACATCCGACGGCCCAGCTCGTCGTGCTGCATGCCGGGCTAAACGATATCTTGAAAAACCCCGCAAATGTTGATATTGTTGAGGTGTGGAGGCGGATTGAGCATCAACTGGATGACTTGGTGACGCTCTGCAAATCCAACAACATCAGGCGGACCGTTTGTTCTATTCCGTTAGTAACAGGCGGTACAGATAGTGACCGCCGCGCGGATTGCGAGGCTGTTAATGGTAAAATGTCGGCTAAACTTCAGCAGTCGGCCGTGTTTTATCATGACTTCTCATATATCCAGCTCTGTGCCTGGTCTATGGACACCAATAGGGTTAATTTCAACCGCCGTGGCGCAATACTGGCGGCCAGGCCTATCGCCCGTGAAGCTGCCAGTTTCCTGGGAGTGGAGTCCATTATTAGGGACTTACCAAATATATATATATATATATATATATATATATATATATAGGGATCTAATGCTTACCGTTACAATCATTAACCCCGTTTCTCTACCAGTAACCAAACAAGGAAAAGGAACAGGATACGTATGCGTGAGCCAAGCCCACAAGTGGAGACAATACTCGTGCTATTTCAGGGACCCCGCCTGCGTCAAAGGGAGCTCTCAGTGGTCGCGGCGTACCGGGTAGCACAGTGGCCGCCCTTGTTCTCCTGGATGCCCCTGGGATCTGGAAACAGCCGAGCGCCGCCGCTTATGGGGTAACCTAGAACGTAAAAAGGACGAGGACAGTCGGAATCGGCAGAAGAAATGGGACGGCCTACAGGCGCCAGTCTCCGCACCCTTGTCCCAATTATTAAAAACCGGCTGAACTGGCCGGGGAAGGACTTACCTTCCACACAGCCCAGGTCCTGACAGGCCAGGGCAACTTCCAGTCCTACTTGTTCAGGATCGGAAAGGCTACTAGCTTTAAGTGCCTCCAGTGCGGCAATGAACCGAAAGACACCCTGCCACTTTAAAAAGGACATTGGCCTTTAACTTACATGACGGCTGTAAGAAAATGACGGAAACGCTCTCATATTGGATTACAATATCTAAGGCGCCCTCTTCCCGTGGCTTCCGGGGAAGACAACAAAGTGCTAATTAGAAAATAATACGCAGATCTCGTGCAACGGGAATGGCCAGCGCATCTATACTAACACAGACCTTTGTGAGACAAGTACCCTAGAAGACAAGGCTCGGGCAAGAGCTATCTTGCTATAACAAAAGTCCGTCAAAGGCACTGGCCACATCGATAGACGTTTGCCCCAACTGCCCAAACTATAAAATAGCTTGCCTCAATTTAAGGAAGGGAAAAGCTATCTTTCTACAGAAATAAAACATCTTGGCAATGGACAGGATGGAAAACATTACAGCTGCAACACAAGCATTCTATGCAGGGATAATTTCTCACGTAGAATATTAAAAACGATCACTCAGGTTCTAAGGTAGGCCACGACCAGTCTCTGCAGCTCCCTTAGGACAATAGGCATCCATGCAGCTGTAGTTGCAATCGCGGCAGCCACTAAGATCACAATTATAAACGCCTTGTAACAAACCCTCGTACAATATTAGTGTTTCCCCATGAAAAGCTATGGTTAATGCACGAAGAACAAAAGTAACATATGAAGAAAGGCAGGAGAAAAGCCTGAATCAACTAGGAAATGTGTAAAATACCAACGCCCTGTGGGCTCTTAGGAACAACGCTGACCCAGCAACGACTGGAGTAAACGCCAGAGAAGCTACGCAGACATTACAAGCAAATCCGCCTGACGGTGCAAGAGACAACTGCCGATGTCTCTGGTTAATTCCTACAAAAACTAAGACGGAACGCGGCAGCTTAAGCAATGCCATAATCAGAGACCTAGGTGAGTCAAGTAAACTCAAACACATTCTCAAATGGCTCACTAATGACGTAGCGCCGGAAACGGCGTTTAGTCTTGAACGCTTTACAAACACTCATGAAATTTATCTTATATGCATTGCTAACGTTTGCCCTTGATCGAGCTTATGAGTAACGCCTTCTATGCCAAATACATAAATATCTTAGTTAAATCTTTGTTACCGAATTGACGAAATTTCTTGATGCTTGCACTTTAGCAACAACGTCTCCTTGATCACTATATTTCCCACAGTAACATCCACTTAATTTACGAGTATATATAAATGGCGTGGCCGCTTGAACACGCTCTCACATTCACACACTACGGGATTGCTACGGTAGATGCTTTCAACAATACAGGCACCACGTTGGCAAAACTGACGCTCTCTTATACCATGTGCAACTCTGAAGAGGCCGACGACGTATGACACTGTTACGAACGCTATGCCTTTTTAAACATTCAGCAAGAGCTGGTAAGTTTACTTTTTAAAACCTAAAACTGAGAATTCGTCTGATGTGCCAAGCCCTCGCATTGACACTTCTCAAGGAACACGAGTCCTGATCTATGACAAAACAATTTACCGAAGTGAGCAAAGCACCATGCATTTATTATATTTTCAAAAATATATATAATTTTATATATAAGAGTGAGACGGGCGTGGTATAGCACCATCTCAGTATTAAAATATCCCAAGGCTTCCAGATTGTTTTTTGTTTACTATTTTTAATTGTGGTCTTTTGTAACTTCTTTTGGCAATAGAACTACTAATTTTAGGTAGGTAGACATGCGGGATGATAGACAGGGAAATAACTAAGTAAAGAAGAACGGCAGAGACGCCTTTCCAACGGTTTCAAAGTTATGCCAAAGTAATACCGAGCCTAAATGGGGTGGGGAGGAATCCGGGTTTAGTGGGTTTATAAGTCTTACACTAGTCACGCATGCTGCTAGTGACACATGTGCATCTCCCTTCTTGTGCGTTTTCCCTATGCTTCCTTATTTTTGTGTTCCCCGTCTGGCGCTGTTTCCGATCCCCTTAGGGTTTTTTGTCTTTGTTGACACTTTCGCGCTTTGGGGGTCTTTAGCAATGCAGTCCGTTCCACCAAACATAAAGCAGATCCTCCTCGCAGTCTTAGTCTCCTTGCATGCTAGGGCTCTATGGTTCTAGTATGGCATTTAAAACAGTTAAGGAGCCTCAGCCACTCCTCACGGCTGCACTACTTGGACCCTTGTCTTATGGTCCAGAAGGTTCCTTGCCAGCGTTAGTGGCACGACCCCCAGCAAGTATCATACCTTCGAAGTAAGCAAGTATCTACAAAGTTTTTGGTTTACTTACCCTAATTGTGGCATCTCCCGGCAAATGAAGGACATCTCTAAGAGCCTCTCTGCTCCCTCCCCCTACAGAGCAACCAAGCGGGTCGCGATCGATCACGGCGACCGGCCTACGTCTTTGTGTTTCCCCGTATAAATGCTTTCAGGGTCTTGCCTCCATCCTCCCGATGCTCCTCCTGCCGAAGCACGAGATCTGCAGAAGTTTTACCGTTCCTATATCTTTACCCTAAGCGTGCTCCGCATCTCCTGTCGCCCCAACTTTTTGCCTTTCAGTTACCAGACATCCTCGTGCACATTTCCGAGTCTCCACTGCCGTCGCCTGCAGCAGATTTCTAGAGCTCCTAAGAAGGGCTTTATTCACCTCTCCTCTGTGACGTGTGCCAACTCGAAACTTGCCGAAATCGGCTTGTAGCACCCCCAAGGGTTCCAGTTCTAATGAGCTCTCGCGGGTCCACCACACTCACGACCAAAATGAAAATGGCCTTGGTCATTTCCTTAATAATATTCTTCGTGAGAGCGTGTGCTTAGCGCAGTCTCACCAAGCTATCTATTTGCTGCATCAACACCAGGACAGCGTCTTGGAGTTGTGTCTCCCTAAAGCATCTCTAGGAGCTCTGTTGTTCTATCTGTTTTCTCCCCTCCCGGTGAATTAAAAGCGGCTCTCTTTCTAACTTATGACCACTTGTCAGTCATTGCGTTAGAGATGTCTCTGCCCTCAATATATATATATATATATATATATATATATATATATATATATATATATATATATATATTTACATTAAAAGAGACACCTACCCGCTAACACAAAATTGACTAATTCCAGGCTAGTACTGGGGTCTTATGATCTTTTCCAGAGACCTACAAGAACACACCGCCACCCCTCAATTTCGAATCCTACCCAGTGCATCATTGAAAACCTTAAAGAATGGTAACACTACAAGAATATGTGTGGCCCTTGGTTTGTTTAAATTTAGGTAGACACACGACTGTCGGCTAGGCCTCACGTGCTGGCGAACGTGCAGTGGAACGGGTTAATATGAGTAGGTACGATAAATGTCCAGACGATTCGATAGAAGCGTCTACTTGGACCGAGACGAATCTATTGCAGTCCAGAACACTCTATAGGCGACAATAAATACAGCTGGCACTCGAGAGTGCAGCACCACAGAGAGTGTAATAACACACTGGTGACCGCAGGCGATCGTGTTTTCTTTCCTACGTACTTGACTAGCCCAAGTTCAATTGACTAAGTCAACAAGTCAGTGTGTACGGTTCAAGTACATAATAGAGGCGACAAAGGCGGGATGGTCGTAACTAGTACGTCATACGTACGTCACAGTTCAACAACATATCGCTTGGTAAGCCGTTCGTTCACTCTGATAGATATCAATGTGGGAAGTCGGTGGGCATAAGAGCCCATCACGCTCTATTATGCCGTCGACGACAGCACGCGGCTATTAACGATACACAGAAAGGGCAGTAAGGAGGACGGCAGGCTACTTAAACATGTTAGATCCCACTAGACTATCCAACAACGACGGTGAGCGTCTCGACAAAATGATCCTCATCTTTTTTGAATAGAGCCGGACCCTTGTCGAGCGACTCACTTTCTCCCTCAATGATCGGCTTCCGTACACTTAGAGCTGGTCACGCCGCGATCTTTACAAAGAATCAGGAGAGTTTAGAGCCCACCCTTCAGTGGACTTCGAGACTCCGAGACCGCCGAGCCATCTCACTGACAAGCTACTAAGGCGAACTAAAGCGAACGTTCGAAGATAATTACGGGAGACGAGAAAGCTGCACAATACGCAATGCGGCAGAGAGTTCCCATTGACGTCAAGTGGGCAAAGCGGTTTTGAGGGGGTACCATGATAATACTATTTCGTTACCACGTCGAGACAATATATAAAATAATTCGATTTAGTTGAAACTGAAACGTTCTGATTGGTATTTACTGGTCATTGAAATAGTTACCTATAGGCAAAAAAGTCGAAAACTGCGGGGGCCAAATTAGCCGTTGATCTACTGGTCTGTGCTGACTATACACACAACCTCTAAGAGTACATTTTGGTTTTGGCGTTGCATATAATGGCTAGCCGATGGCCACGTAGTTGTTAAAAATTTTCCGTCTAAACTCTACTTAAAATTGTTATTTTTCACTTTATTTAGAATGGCAAAATTTAGTACTACGTATTTCGGATGTTTTGCGACTTCATTGTCAAGAATCCAATTCGTTAAATTAGTTTGTGAATTCACCAACAAAATGTTGCCTCATCACGGCGATAATACTTGCCTCAGTGCATGTATGTGATTAAGCAGGCGCAAACAGACGCACGGCACACATAGAACAATTTTTGAGTTATATAGCCGTATGGCTCCGCGAACCTGATGAGTCCATGTTCAACCTAAACAGACGACACGATTCGAAACTCGTCAGTTGTTACAAGGCTGCACAGGGTACGCACCGTAGTTTATCCGTCGAAACTTAATCATATCTGCACGTATACGTAATCTCAACGAAGAATGCATACGTATAGACATTCCGCACGATACCTCATCGGCAGCCCTTATGCGGAATTACATCCGGAATGATAGACAGGGCGAGAGCTGAGTAAAGGAGAATGGCACACACACCTCTCCCACGGTTTCGAAGTAATGCCAAAGTGATACCGAGCCTGAGGGCGGTGTGAGCAAGCCAGGTTTAGTGTGTATGCGAGTCCTACACTAGTCACGCAGGCTGCTAGTGACACATGTGCATCATGCACCGGAAACCTCGCATAAAAAATAACAAAATAAAAACAAAATTTAAAAACCCTTACGGTCGAGAGAATGCCGAGTGTCGGTGGCTATTTGACTTCCACCTAAAAGGCCAGCGCAGTTCCGCGATCTATCCACTCTACTTTGTCGAGTAGAATTATTAGAGAGAGTACTAGATGACGTGATATAGCACTTTTGCTGTGTAAGCGTGTGGTTACTTATTTATCCTGACATGATTATCATGCGTTCAGTTCGGAGACACGCCGAGCTCGGCACGCTATATACGCATGCAGGGTCAGGACTGATGAAGGGCTCGCCGTTACCTGTAGGGCCGGTACTTGCAGCCACGCCCCTGCTCGTGTTCACACCCTGAAGATCGCCTAAAAGTCGCAGAGGTTCGCGGCTTTTGCCCTCACTGTCGAATGGCCTCATGTTGTAGACTGACGCAATGCCATTAGTGAGACAGAGAAGAGCTAAATTTCTTACGAAAACTGTAAATATATGCTTACACAAAAAGGGCAGTGAACTGTCTCAGCGGGTAGAGACTGGCCGAGACACTAGTGGTGTGGTTCCCGTCATATATATATATATAGCATTGGGACGTATCCCGATGCATGTTGTTTAAAATTCTGGAGTATGATCAAGCTCGATGAGGAACTCAGCCAATGGAAAGGAAAGCGGAAATGTTTGGTGTAGTAGTGAGATAATTTTTTTATGGATTTTTCTGGCTGTGATTATAGGTAGGCTCTCTGATATAAGTTTAAAAACTAAACGATTATGAGAAAACGCATGACACAATTGAAAAACCGACCACAAATTGAATTATGCCTGGCCTTAACTAGAGCAGACACTAATGTGGCAATAGTATAGTATTATATACAGAGTTCCTGCTCTATCTAAGACCGATCATATTTCAGACGATGTTTTTATTTATAAAATTAATTAATTATAAAAAGAATGCTTAGTTTTTTAATTAGGTAATGCGTTCTCTCACACCCATGCATTTCATAAACTTATGTTGGGCAGCCTACCTAAAATCACAGGTTAGAACATTTTTCATCTCACTCCTATACGAAACATTTCCACTCCCCCTTTCCATTGGCAAAAATTATTTAATTATTAAGCTTGACTAAACCCCAGAGTTTAGGACGAGATTACCCGAACACCCTATACAGGTAGTTCAACAAGTTCTTAAAATGAAAACCAAAAATTTTCCAAATCTTGTTTTTAGATTTTTCTTATTCGATATACTCCCCGAGAAGCTCAATACACTTTTCCCACCGAGATTTTAGAGCATTTATACCTCTTGAGTAGAATTCCGCGTCTTTAGACTGAAAATAGGCATTGACAGCAGCCTTAACCTCTTCATTGCTGGAAAAACGCTTTCCACCGAGACTATTCTTCAAATGTCCGAAGAGGAAATAATCAGAGGGGGCCAGGTCTGGAGAATAGGAAGGTTGTTCAATAAGTTCGAACCTCAGTTGGGCCAGTTTTGCCGTTGCTTGCCGCGACTTGTGTGCGGGAGCATTGTCCTGGTGAAACAGGACAACCTTCTTCTGCAAAGCGGGCCGTTTCACGATGAGTTCTTGCTTCAGGCAGTCTAACAGTCTTGCATAATATTCTCCCGTGATCGTTTTACCGCTCTCAAGGTAGTCGACCAGAATTATTCCACGTTGGTCCCAAAAAACCGTAGCCATCATCTTTCCGGCCGATGCCGTTGTCCGCACCCTCTTCGGAGGTCCTTCACCAGGTGCACACCATTGACGAGATGCTTCTTGGGTCTCGGGAGTGTAGTGATGGACCCAGCTTTCATCGACGGTCACGAATCTGCGCCAAAAATCCGACGGATTTTTCGACATCTTGGTCAAATTTCGCTGTGAAGCGGAAACACGCGCGTTTTTTTGGCCTTGGTTGAGCAAATGCGGCACCTATTTTGCTCTGAGCTTTTTCATCTTCAAGTTTTCGTGCAGGATGAAATGCACTCTACTCAAACTGATCCCCAAGGCCTCCGCTATCTCCCTAATGTTCACTCGCTTACCTGCGGCAACGATTTTCCGCACTTTTTCCACGTTTTCCTCATCAGTTGCCGTTTTTGGGCGTCCTGAACGTAGTTCATCCTCGGTGCTCCTGCGACCTCTTTTTAACTCATTAATCCAGTTGGAAACAGTGGCAAAACATGGCGCAGAGTCACCGTACACCTCGTCTAACTCAGTTTTTACTTGGGTCGCATTCCAACCTTTGAAATAAAAATGCTTGATAACCACTCGAAACTCTTTTTTCTGCCATTTTTCAAAATCACGCCGATACGTTGCACGGGAAAAGCGATCAAACGAAATCGCAACGGCCAATCACCATAATATTTTGACTGCTAGCATTCGAAAAGTTGCCGTTTCCAATAGCAGTGAAAGCGCGCCAAAAATCGAATTCTGAAAAGCTCATTTTAAAAACTTGTTGAACTACCTGTATATATATACAGTCTGTAAAAGATTTTCAGCCTTAAGGCGCAATTACCTATTTTTCCACATTACGCACCTTTATCATAACCAATTGTGTAAATACAACAGTGTTGCATGCTCATAGAGTAACAGCAGAGACTTCCATCAAGATTTGGGGTCACCATTACGCGAGGCCTACCTCCGTAGACTACAAAAGACATTGTCGGTGTCCTGCCTCCACTGCAGGGCGGGAGTTGAGGACGACGCCTTTTGCACTCTAGCCGTCTATAAGGCGTTGCAGCGGACTAGGGTTAAACTGCCAGACTCAGGGGCGAAGGAAGCACTCCGAGAAGGCACGCAAGGTTTCACAATCTACATTTGCGGGGCGAATGCTGTAGAAAAGAAAGATTACTGGCGAAACGGATACTGAAAGAAAAGGCAAAACACAACGGCTTTGATGACCCTTCGGACAGCAAGAAGACGACACTGCTTACAGAAGACCGCTACAAGTTAATAGACCAGGCGTGTCTATTGATGTGGGGAATCCGGAGGTGACCACGGCCGTTTAATCCAATTGGCACTCACCACAGCTCTTGTCAGTTTTAGCACTATTAAATTGAGATTCAGGCTGGCAGAATGTAAAGCTTAAGGGGGAGGTACGCTTATAGGACTGGACGGAATAAGATCCAGCCATCGGGATCGAGCGGATCACATAGCGCGGGTAGGCTGCCATGGCATGCCCGTGCGTTAATGCATTCACCTTCCTCCACAAACATTTTTTTATGAGTGGACCTCTCTGCGGAGAGCGGCAAACAACTGAGTCAATTGATATCGTTCCTAAATAGAGTACCAACATTTTATATCGCAGTACGAAATTGTCCTGCGTACTTTCTTGCCACGCAATCGTGCATTAATCCTTAGTAAGTCAGAGCAGCAATACCGCCATTCTATTAGGGAAGAGCTGCTGCTGAGGTGTTTTACAGGTACCACCGAAAGCTAACTACAGGTTTAAATGGAAGGTGCCAGTCAGGCTCTGCCAATTCTAGAGGTACTGATGCAGAGACTCGTTTTTCATCAGATCCTGCGCTTGGCTTACAGGTTCGGCAAAACTGAATTGTCGCAACGCAATCAACGTTTTGACCTAGGGACTTTCACCCACTAAAAACCTTAATCCTTCCCTTCCCAGAGTTCGGAATTGTGTGGCACTACTTCGAGACCGTGTGAGGGAGCCTCGTGCGCGACCAGCTCTCACGGATCTTGTCGTCTCCTCAGCTTACGAACCCGAGGGGATGCGTCGAGCCGTTCTACGGAGGGCTGAGTTGCCATAGCCCATTGCGGGACACCCTCATCTCGACCACTTAATGGCACCTGCGTGTCTCTATAGCGCGCGCGGCGAGCGCTTTCTAGCGCGTAACAGCTTCTAATAAATATATGCTTGCCGCCCATGCGGAGACGCTCTGTACTTTTGCGACACTAGCGTTCTAGCGTTGAGCCCACGCGAGTGCAGAGTGTTTATATCTAGACCCCTTTTTTCCGCAGACGATTCCCTCATTCGTCTTTGCCACGCAGATACCCTCAAACATAACAACTGACGCAAATACTTTAAACTCACTTTCACAAAAAACGTTATTCATCTAGCACCCGATACACTAGGAGACCCACTGACTACACAGTTGCTCTACAAGACATCCAAGCGGCTATTAGGTTCCACCGGAAAAAATAAGGCTACTCTGTATCTACATTCAATAAAACAATGCCACAGCTGCGCTACGAAGGATATCGAACTGGTCACAGCCTATATTGGCCACCTGGCATTAGGATTGTGAACGTACATGCAAAGTGGCGCAGTATCAGAACGTGCAAACAATCCGTTCACAAATCATCGCGGGCCGTGGCTTTGTAATGATTGATCGCTGACTCCTTAGGTTATTGGAGTGTACATCAAAAAGTATATATATATATATATATATAATATAAATAGATACGCGAGTAGATCAAAGTGGTTCACAACGAGACGTCATAGCTTCTTTAATGGTGCCGCTTGCGGTCAGTAGTGCTCGTTTATTAGTGCATATTTTCGTCTGTTTATCTGTTTGCACACACTAACTTGCCGCAGGCCATTTAAGCATCAAGCTTGCGGCCAGGGTTCGGCTCTGACGGCGGTAAACACGACATGTCGTGTCATAGGGCCCCGTCGCATTCCTATACACAGATCAATACCCATTATTATGTACGCAGATGATTGACCATCATACATGATGGTCGCCGATCGTTCGAAAGCCGTGTCGTACAGCGACTACTAAGCTTGTGGCTACAATGGCTGCTGCGTTAACTGTGGCTGCTACTACCACCACCTGCTCTGACTAATCGGAGTTTTCGTCCAGGGCCAGGGGCGCGGAAACACCCACGCGTCATTTCCGCCTGCTATAAGCCCGTCAGAATTGCTGGTGCTATTCTAAATATCCAAGCCGTTGTTATTGTTATTCATCCTCGTGTCGCTGCATATTGCAGATAAGGCGCCTGCATTGTAAGGCCTATAGGTATAACAATAATCCCGCTGTTCAGCAGTCACAGGATTAACGAGAACGCTGTACGGCAAAGGCGTTAAACATACTTTTTATGTTTGCACAGGCTTAGCGAGTGGGCCTACCACATGGTTTATTGAGAACTCAAAATAGGACTAAGTCGATAAGAAGGATTGTTCCATAAGAAGTTAACTGTGTTTGAAAGCAAACGCACACTCAGACTCTTGAAAGTTGAGTAACACAGAAGACCTGTCGGGTCGGATACCCAAGTCGACGACTGCTCCATCAGGCATGCGATCCCCTTATAGATACAATGCTAGCTCGTCGTCACTCAAGAGACGCACTAAAAATACATATTAAATGATGAAGGCCATTTTATATGATTTATTATGAGCGTGCTTGAGCAGCGGATAGGAAAAGTGGTATTAATTGTTTAGCACACAATCGAGTCATATACTCTTCCCATGTTAAGTTTCGCACTACCCGTGAACAACATCGGAAGGTGTGGGCCAACTGCATTTCCCCTCTTAACAAAAAAGCCCAGCTTGAATGTGTGACCATGTGCTACAGCCTACAGCTTGAGTGATCTAAAGGCGCTGTTAACTCAAGCGGACATAGTTGTGATAAAGGAGAGGCGTCTTAATATATCAGCAGGATACGGTCGTGTCTCATCGAAAGATCGCATTTCTCTACCGCCAGAAAAACTGACCTACTGCCTAGGCACTTTATACAACTACACTCCCATGATTTGCGCTGGAGATCACCGCAGTTGGTTGGGCCGGCACCCCGCAAATCGAACCCGTAATTAATAGCTAAGGATTAACCGGGTTATAATGTGCTTACAATTATTATCTTTATTGGTGCTGGCATGTTCGCAGCTTGAATTTGTTTTTAGCTTCTCGTACTTTTAGAGCGTATACATCAGTTTTCAAGATGACCCCCTTGGCCTGAATCACAGATTGACGTCTGTCGAAATTGGCCTCGCAGAAATCACAATTTCCTAGTATCTAGAAAAAGCTTGTGAAAAAGCAGGAATGAGTTTGTTTGATTTTATGAAAAGGCGCCTGCGGATCCTGCTGAACCGAAAGCCGTCAATATTTTAAATGCTCTCTGGTTCACGGCAAAAGATGAGCCTTTAAAACTAGTTGGCAGTACCTTGCTTCGTCAATTTTGACTCCATGAGAGATAAAAATGAGCGGAGTGCGCCCGTCATTGGTTATCTTGGCTTACGTCATCACTTAGACTGATTGATGCTTGCTCGTGGCTTGAAATTGCACGTTGTTAAATCATTGATGCAGCTCTATACACGATTGCTTTACCTGTTCACTTACACTGCACGTTTTGTCACCAGAGAAGACTAAGAAGTTTTGAAAACTCGCTACGAGCCCGACGGGATTAAAGGGCGTCAGCCTTTTCGGCGAACCTCCTAATAAAAATGGTCCTATAGCCTTGACCCTAAAATGATTCCTTTTAACCCACATCACACTGCTGTTCAAGACTAGCAAACGCGAACAGCATATGCAGCGTTTTGCTTCGGATTTCTCTTTAAGCGGGCTTCCCTGACCCTTTCTCTGCCAGTTGCAGTGGGTTTTGGTCTGCCGGTTTTGCGGCGCAGCCACAGAGCATGTATCCTTATATCGTTGAATAGTTGCGTATCATAAAATGTTTATAGACTTTAGGATATTCTGCGCCTCGAAAGAGGACGACCGGCATTAACCTCGTGATGGCGGGCCACCCGATAGAAATCAGAAAGAAGGTAAAGTACCTTGGGGTCATGCTAGACACCGGACTGACCGGATCGGCACACGTTAAGTACGTGGTCGAAAAGGCCCAAAGGGTCTCCCTGAACCTGGCGCGGATCATGCCTAGGGTCGGTGGGGTGGCTGAGGTGAAAAGAAGGCTCCTGGCCTCGGTGGCCGAATCAACGGCGCTATACGCAGCCCCAGTCTGGGGGGACATGGCAATGCGGACGGCGAAAAATAGGGGGGCACTAAGGTCGACCCAACGAACACTGGCAATCAGGGTAAGCCGGGCGTATCGAACAGTCTCGACCGAAGCTCTCCTGGTCCTAGCCAAAATGCTGCCATGGGACCTCCTAGTGGCTGAACGAAGTAAAATGTATCTAGACGAAGGTCTGGATCTCACCAGAGCCAGGAGTGCCACCATATCGGCCTGGCATGAGGAATGGGCGCAGGTAAGACCCGGTGTGACCACAGGGAGCTGGACCAAGAGTCTGATACCGGACCTCAGGGTATGGTATGACCGCCGACACGGGGAGCTTTCCTACTGGACGACTCAGGTTCTGACCGGACACGGCCAGTTCCAGAGCTACCTGTCAAGGATCAAGAAGGCCATCAGCGATATCTGCGTACTGTGCGACTCTGGAGAAACGGACAACGTAGAGCATACTGTTCTGCGGTGTGATGCTCTCAGGGAAGCACGGGACGCAGCACCAACCGCTGTGAGGGGCCGACCCATCAAGGAGGTGGTCTCCCATATGATGACTTCGGCGGAGGCATGGAGGGAGGCGACGAACTTGTTCGACGCTGTTTTGACACTCAAGACAGCCAAGGAAACGGCCAGGCGGGAGAGGTTTGAGCGGGTCTCTCGGGAGAGTGGTCGAGACGAGGAGCCGAGGGAGGGGGGAGGGGGTGGGGAGCAGCCAGGCCCTCATGGTCTCGACGCACCCTCACAGGACGGATTACAAAATGGCATCCCCCTATCCAACCGCAGGTAGACATGCGGGATGATAGTCAGGGATAGAGCTGATTGAAGGAGAACGGCAGGGACGCCTCTCCCACGGTTTCGATGTAATGCCAAAGTAATACCGAGCCTGGGGGGGTGGGGAGGAATCCGGGTTTAGTGGGTTTGCGAGTCTCACACTAGTCACGCAGGCTGCTAGTGGCGCATGTGCATCATGCATTACCGAAACCTCCCAGAACAAAAAAAAAAAGACTTTAGGATGCTGCGGCTCGTTCACAATGTCCCTATCGGTCAAGCGCTACCACAACATGTCACTTCATTTTCATAGCCTCTGTCATAACGAAACCAGCGTAGTTGCCATGACCCTGTTAAACTGAATAAAGAGAAGAGTCCGCTGATTCGTTTGGCGCGCTCAGCAATAACATTCCCTTAATCAAGTCAGCGCGGCAAGCTTCGAAGAATGGGGGAAAACCTAGCCTGATTAACCCTTTGTATGTCTTCAATGTCTTAATCTCTTTAAAAAAAAGCACAAAGTTAGCTTAACGAACAATTAGCTTTGTAATTACTTTATAATATATATATATATATGTATCTGTTATACAAATTATTGCATATTGTATAACACAAATAATTGGCTAGGTGTAGTGCTCTGCGTCAAGTTGTAAATGTTGTACAACGTAGCTTAGCAATAAAATAGTTAGCTATTTATCGAAAGAACTAGCATTTGTGTACACAGTCATGCGTCGGCTTATTTTCCTAAATCTGAAATTTAGGCTGACATCGTATAAATAGACTCGACCCATGTCATACGTGGCTTATTTTCATAAAACAAATTAGGGTTAAATCGCAACGCGTACAAATGTGAGATACGCGGTATGTCAACCTGCGGGACCACGTGAAGAAACGATATACATTTAAGTACTTCTTTGTTTGTGTATTATAAAGTTTTTGTACATAAATGCCCCTTTTTTAGTTGCGCACCTCGCTAGAGAATCAGGCGTAGGCTGTCTTGATCATTTTCTGGAAGGCCTTAGTGCTTTGTTTTATTTGCTTGTCAGCACATACCGTAG